>OZ020505.1:477500-540000 GCA_963971365.1 Lasioglossum villosulum
TTCGCATTGACATTCGCATTGACATTCGCATTGACATTCGCATTGACATTCGCATTGACATTGACATTGACATTGACATTGACATTGACATTGACATTGACATTGACATTGACATTGACATTGACATTGACATTGACATTGACATTGACATTGACATTGACATTGACATTGACATTGACATTGACATTGACATTGACATTGACATTGACATTGACATTCGCATTGACATTCGCATTGACATTCGCATTGACATTCGCATTGACATTCGCATTGACATTGACATTGACATTCGCATTGACATTCGCATTGACATTCGCATTGACATTCGCATTGACATTCGCATTGACATTCGCATTGACATTCGCATTGACATTCGCATTGACATTCGCATTGACATTCGCATTGACATTCGCATTGACATTCGCATTGACATTCGCATTGACATTCGCATTGACATTGACATTGACATTGACATTGACATTGACATTGACATTGACATTGACATTGACATTGACATTGACATTGACATTGACATTGACATTGACATTGACATTGACATTCGCATTGACATTCGCATTGACATTCGCATTGACATTCGCATTGACATTCGCATTGACATTCGCATTGACATTCGGATTGACATTCGCATTGACATTCGCATTGACATTCGCATTGACATTGACATTGGCATTGACATTGACATTGACATTGACATTGACATTGACATTGACACTGACACTGACATTCGCATTGACATTCGCATTGACATTCGCATTGACATTCGCATTGACATTCGCATTGACATTCGCTTTGACATTCGCATTGACATTCGCATTGACATTGACATTGACATTGACATTGACATTGACATTGACATTGACATTGACATTGACATTGACATTGACATTGACATTGACATTGACATTGACATTGACATTGACATTGACATTGACATTGACATTGACATTGACATTGACATTGACATTGACACTGATACTGACACTGACGCTCACACGGACATTGACATTGACATTGACATTGACATTGACATTGACATTGACATTGACATTGACATTGACATTGACATTGACATTGACTTTGACTTTGACTTTGACTTTGACTTTGACTTTGACTTTGACTTTGACTTTGACATTGACATTGACATTGACATTGACATTGACATTGACACTGATACTGACACTGACGCTCACACGGACATTGACATTGACATTGACATTGACATTGACACTGACGCTCACACGGACATTGACATTGACATTGACATTGACATTGACATTGACATTGACATTGACATTGACATTGACATTGACATTGACATTGACATTGACATTGACATTGACATTGACATTGACATTGACATTGACATTGACATTGACATTGACATTGACATTGACATTGACATTGACATTGACATTGACATTGACATTGACATTGACATTGACATTGACATTGACATTGACATTGACATTGACATTGACATTGACATTGACATTGACATTGACATTGACATTGACATTGACATTGACATTTACATTGACATTGACATTGACATTGACATTGACATTGACATTGACATTCACATTCACATTCACATTCACATTCACATTCACATTCACATTCACATTCACATTCACATTCACATTCACATTCACATTCACATTCACATTCACATTGACATTCGCATTGACATTCGCATTGACATTCGCATTGACATTCGCATTGACATTCGCATTGACATTCGCATTGACATTCGCATTGACATTCGCATTGACATTCGCATTGACATTCGCATTGACATTCGCATTGACATTCGCATTGACATTCGCATTGACATTGACATTGACATTGACATTGACATTGACATTGACATTGACATTGACATTGACATTGACATTGACATTGACATTGACATTGACATTGACATTGACATTGACATTGACATTCGCATTGACATTCGCATTGACATTCGCATTGACATTCGCATTGACATTCGCATTGACATTCGCATTGACATTCGCATTGACATTCGCATTGACATTGACATTGGCATTGACATTGACATTGACATTGACATTGACATTGACATTGACATTGACATTGACATTGACATTGACATTGACATTGACATTGACATTGACACTGACACTGACACTGACACTGACATTCGCATTGACATTCGCATTGACATTCGCATTGACATTCGCATTGACATTCGCATTGACATTCGCATTGACATTGACATTGACATTGACATTGACATTGACATTGACATTGACATTCGCATTGACATTGACATTGACATTGACATTGACATTGACATTGACATTGACATTGACATTGACATTGACATTGACATTGACATTGACATTGACATTGACATTGACATTGACATTGACATTGACATTGACATTGACATTGACATTGACATTGACATTGACATTGACATTGACATTGACATTGACATTGACACTGATACTGACACTGACGCTCACACGGACATTGACATTGACATTGACATTGACATTGACATTGACATTGACATTGACATTGACATTGACATTGAAATTGACATTGACATTGACATTGACATTGTCATTGACATTGACATTGACATTGACATTGACATTGACATTGACATTGACTTTGACTTTGACTTTGACTTTGACTTTGACTTTGACTTTGACTTTGACTTTGACTTTGACTTTGACTTTGACTTTGACTTTGACTTTGACTTTGACTTTGACTTTGACTTTGACTTTGACTTTGACTTTGACTTTGACTTTGACTTTGACTTTGACTTTGACTTTGACTTTGACTTTGACTTTGACTTTGACTTTGACTTTGACTTTGACTTTGACTTTGACTTTGACTTTGACATTGACATTGACATTCACATTGACATTCACATCGACATTCACATCGACATTGACATTGACATTGACATTGACATTCACATTCACATTCACATTCACATTCACATTCACATTCACATTCACATTCACATTCACATTCACATTCACATTCACATTCACATTCACATTCACATTCACATTCACATTCACATTCACATTCACATTCACATTCACATTCACATTCACATTCACATTCACATTTACATTCACATTCACATTCACATTCACATTCACATTCACATTCACATTCACATTCACATTCACATTCACATTGACATTCACATTGACATTCACATTGACATTGACATTGACATTGACATTGAAATTGACATTGACATTGACATTGACATTGACATTGACATTGACATTCACATCGACATTCACATCGACATTGACATTGACATTGACATTGACATTGACATTGACATTCACATTCACATTCACATTCACATTCACATTCACATTCACATTCACATTCACATTCACATTCACATTCATATTCACATTCACATTCACATTGACATTCACATTCACATTCACATTGACATTGACATTGACATTGACATTGACATTGACATTGACATTGACATTGACATTGACATTGACATTGACACTGACGCTCAGACTGACGCTCACACGGACATTGACATTGACATTGACATTGACATTGACATTGACATTGACATTGACATTGACATTGACATTGACATTGACATTGACATTGACATTGACATTGACATTGACATTGACATTGACATTGACATTGACATTGACATTGACATTGACATTGACATTGACATTGACATTGACATTGACATTGACATTGACATTGACATTGACATTGACATTGACATTGACATTGACATTTACATTGACATTGACATTGACATTGACATTTACATTGAAATTGACATTGACATTGACATTGACACTGATACTGACACTGACGCTCACACGGACATTGACATTGACATTGACATTGACATTGACATTGACATTGACATTGACATTGACATTGACATTGAAATTGACATTGACATTGACATTGACATTGTCATTGACATTGACATTGACATTGACATTGACATTGACATTGACATTGACATTGACATTGACATTGACATTGACATTGACATTGACATTGACATTGACATTGACATTGACATTGACATTGACACTGATACTGACACTGACGCTCACACGGACATTGACATTGACATTGACATTGACATTGACATTGACATTGACATTGACATTGACATTGACATTGAAATTGACATTGACATTGACATTGACATTGTCATTGACATTGACATTGACATTGACATTGACATTGACATTGACATTGACTTTGACTTTGACTTTGACTTTGACTTTGACTTTGACTTTGACTTTGACTTTGACTTTGACTTTGACTTTGACTTTGACTTTGACTTTGACTTTGACTTTGACTTTGACTTTGACTTTGACTTTGACTTTGACTTTGACTTTGACTTTGACTTTGACTTTGACTTTGACTTTGACTTTGACTTTGACTTTGACTTTGACTTTGACTTTGACTTTGACTTTGACTTTGACTTTGACTTTGACTTTGACATTGACATTGACATTCACATTGACATTCACATCGACATTCACATCGACATTGACATTGACATTGACATTGACATTCACATTCACATTCACATTCACATTCACATTCACATTCACATTCACATTCACATTCACATTCACATTCACATTCACATTCACATTCACATTCACATTCACATTCACATTCACATTCACATTCACATTCACATGCACATTCACATTCACATTCACATTCACATTTACATTCACATTCACATTCACATTCACATTCACATTCACATTCACATTCACATTCACATTCACATTCACATTGACATTCACATTGACATTCACATTGACATTGACATTGACATTGACATTGAAATTGACATTGACATTGACATTGACATTGACATTGACATTGACATTCACATCGACATTCACATCGACATTGACATTGACATTGACATTGACATTGACATTGACATTCACATTCACATTCACATTCACATTCACATTCACATTCACATTCACATTCACATTCACATTCACATTCATATTCACATTCACATTCACATTGACATTCACATTCACATTCACATTGACATTGACATTGACATTGACATTGACATTGACATTGACATTGACATTGACATTGACATTGACATTGACACTGACGCTCAGACTGACGCTCACACGGACATTGACATTGACATTGACATTGACATTGACATTGACATTGACATTGACATTGACATTGACATTGACATTGACATTGACATTGACATTGACATTGACATTGACATTGACATTGACATTGACATTGACATTGACATTGACATTGACATTGACATTGACATTGACATTGACATTGACATTGACATTGACATTGACATTGACATTGACATTGACATTGACATTGACATTGACATTGACATTTACATTGACATTGACATTGACATTGACATTTACATTGAAATTGACATTGACATTGACATTGACACTGATACTGACACTGACGCTCACACGGACATTGACATTGACATTGACATTGACATTGACATTGACATTGACATTGACATTGACATTGACATTGAAATTGACATTGACATTGACATTGACATTGTCATTGACATTGACATTGACATTGACATTGACATTGACATTGACATTGACATTGACATTGACATTGACATTGACATTGACATTGACATTGACATTGACATTGACATTGACATTGACATTGACATTGACATTCGCATTGACATTCGCATTGACATTCGCATTGACATTCGCATTGACATTCGCATTGACATTCGCATTGACATTCGCATTGACATTCGCATTGACATTCGCATTGACATTGACATTGACATTGACATTGACATTGACATTGACATTGACATTGACATTGACATTGACATTGACATTGACATTGACATTGACATTGACATTGACATTGACATTGACATTGACATTGACTTTGACATTGACACTGATACTGACACTGACGCTCACACGGACATTGACATTGACATTGACATTGACATTGACATTGACATTGACATTGACATTGACATTGAAATTGACATTGACATTGACATTGACATTGTCATTGACATTGACATTGACATTGACATTGACATTGACATTGACATTGACTTTGACTTTGACTTTGACTTTGACTTTGACTTTGACTTTGACTTTGACTTTGACTTTGACTTTGACTTTGACTTTGACTTTGACTTTGACTTTGACTTTGACTTTGACTTTGACTTTGACTTTGACTTTGACTTTGACTTTGACTTTGACTTTGACTTTGACTTTGACTTTGACTTTGACTTTGACTTTGACTTTGACTTTGACTTTGACTTTGACTTTGACTTTGACTTTGACTTTGACTTTGACTTTGACTTTGACATTGACATTGACATTGACATTGACATTCACATTGACATTCACATCGACATTCACATCGACATTGACATTGACATTGACATTGACATTGACATTCACATTCACATTCACATTCACATTCACATTCACATTCACATTCACATTCACATTCACATTCACATTCACATTCACATTCACATTCACATTCACATTCACATTCACATTCACATTCACATTCACATTCACATTCACATTCACATTCACATTCACATTCACATTCACATTCACATTCACATTCACATTCACATTCACATTCACATTCACATTCACATTCACATTGACATTGACATTGACATTGACATTGACATTGAAATTGACATTGACATTGACATTGACATTGACATTGTCATTGACATTGACATTGACATTGACATTGACATTGACTTTGACTTTGACTTTGACTTTGACTTTGACTTTGACTTTGACTTTGACTTTGACTTTGACTTTGACTTTGACTTTGACTTTGACTTTGACTTTGACTTTGACTTTGACTTTGACATTGACATTGACATTGACATTGACATTGACATTGACATTGACATTGACATTGACATTGACATTGACATTGACATTGACATTGACATTGACATTGACATTGACATTGACATTGACATTGACATTGACATTGACATTGACATTCGCATTGACATTCGCATTGACATTCGCATTGACATTCGCATTGACATTCGCATTGACATTCGCATTGATATTCGCATTGACATTCGCATTGACATTCGCATTGACATTCGCATTGACATTCGCATTGACATTGACATTGGCATTGACATTGACATTGACATTGACATTGACATTGACATTGACATTGACATTGACATTGACATTGACATTGACATTGACATTGACACTGACACTGACACTGACACTGACATTCGCATTGACATTCGCATTGACATTCGCATTGACATTCGCATTGACATTCGCATTGACATTCGCATTGACATTCGCATTGACATTCGCATTGACATTCGCATTGACATTGACATTGACATTGACATTGACATTGACATTGACATTGACATTGACATTGACATTGACATTGACATTGACATTGACATTGACATTGACATTGACATTGACATTGACATTGACATTGACATTGACATTGACATTGACATTGACATTGACACTGATACTGACACTGACGCTCACACGGACATTGACATTGACATTGACATTGACATTGACATTGACATTGACATTGACATTGACATTGAAATTGACATTGACATTGACATTGACATTGACATTGTCATTGACATTGACATTGACATTGACATTGACATTGACATTGACATTGACATTGACATTGACACTGACGCTCACACTGACGCTCACACGGACATTGACATTGACATTGACATTGACATTGACATTGACATTGACATTGACATTGACATTGACATTGACATTGACATTGACATTGACATTGACATTGACATTGACATTGACATTGACATTGACATTGACATTGACATTGACATTGACATTGACATTGACATTGACATTGACATTGACATTGACATTGACATTGACATTTACATTGACATTGACATTGACATTTACATTGACATTGACATTGACATTGACATTGACATTGACACTGATACTGACACTGACGCTCACACGGACATTGACATTGACATTGACATTGACATTGACATTGACATTGACATTGACATTGACATTGACATTGAAATTGACATTGACATTGACATTGACATTGTCATTGACATTGACATTGACATTGACATTGACATTGACATTGACATTGACATTGACATTGACATTGACATTGACATTGACATTGACATTGACATTGACATTGACATTGACATTGACATTGACATTCGCATTGACATTCGCATTGACATTCGCATTGACATTCGCATTGACATTCGCATTGACATTCGCATTGACATTCGCATTGACATTCGCATTGACATTCGCATTGACATTCGCATTGACATTGACATTGACATTGACATTGACATTGACATTGACATTGACATTGACATTGACATTGACATTGACATTGACATTGACATTGACATTGACATTGACATTGACATTGACATTGACATTGACATTGACACTGATACTGACACTGACGCTCACACGGACATTGACATTGACATTGACATTGACATTGACATTGACATTGACATTGACATTGACATTGAAATTGACATTGACATTGACATTGACATTGTCATTGACATTGACATTGACATTGACATTGACATTGACTTTGACTTTGACTTTGACTTTGACTTTGACTTTGACTTTGACTTTGACTTTGACTTTGACTTTGACTTTGACTTTGACTTTGACTTTGACTTTGACTTTGACTTTGACTTTGACTTTGACTTTGACTTTGACTTTGACTTTGACTTTGACTTTGACTTTGACATTGACATTGACATTGACATTGACATTCACATTGACATTCACATCGACATTCACATCGACATTGACATTGACATTGACATTGACATTGACATTGACATTCACATTCACATTCACATTCACATTCACATTCACATTCACATTCACATTCACATTCACATTCACATTCACATTCACATTCACATTCACATTCACATTCACATTCACATTCACATTCACATTCACATTCACATTCACATTCACATTCACATTCACATTCACATTCACATTCACATTCACATTCACATTCACATTCACATTCACATTCACATTCACATTCACATTGACATTGACATTGACATTGACATTGACATTGAAATTGACATTGACATTGACATTGACATTGACATTGTCATTGACATTGACATTGACATTGACATTGACATTGACTTTGACTTTGACTTTGACTTTGACTTTGACTTTGACTTTGACTTTGACTTTGACTTTGACTTTGACTTTGACTTTGACTTTGACTTTGACTTTGACTTTGACTTTGACATTGACATTGACATTGACATTGACATTGACATTGACATTGACATTGACATTGACATTGACATTGACATTGACATTGACATTGACATTGACATTGACATTGACATTCGCATTGACATTCGCATTGACATTCGCATTGACATTCGCATTGACATTCGCATTGACATTCGCATTGACATTCGCATTGACATTCGCATTGACATTCGCATTGACATTGACATTGGCATTGACATTGACATTGACATTGACATTGACATTGACATTGACATTGACATTGACATTGACATTGACATTGACATTGACACTGACACTGACACTGACACTGACATTCGCATTGACATTCGCATTGACATTCGCATTGACATTCGCATTGACATTCGCATTGACATTCGCATTGACATTCGCATTGACATTCGCATTGACATTGACATTGACATTGACATTGACATTGACATTGACATTGACATTGACATTGACATTGACATTGACATTGACATTGACATTGACATTGACATTGACATTGACATTGACATTGACATTGACATTGACATTGACATTGACATTGACATTGACATTGACATTGACATTGACATTGACACTGATACTGACACTGACGCTCACACGGACATTGACATTGACATTGACATTGACATTGACATTGACATTGACATTGACATTGACATTGAAATTGACATTGACATTGACATTGACATTGTCATTGACATTGACATTGACATTGACATTGACATTGACATTGACATTGACTTTGACTTTGACTTTGACTTTGACTTTGACTTTGACTTTGACTTTGACTTTGACTTTGACTTTGACTTTGACTTTGACTTTGACTTTGACTTTGACTTTGACTTTGACTTTGACTTTGACTTTGACTTTGACTTTGACTTTGACTTTGACTTTGACTTTGACTTTGACTTTGACTTTGACTTTGACTTTGACTTTGACTTTGACTTTGACTTTGACTTTGACTTTGACATTCACATTGACATTCACATTGACATTCACATTGACATTCACATCGACATTCACATCGACATTGACATTGACATTGACATTGACATTGACATTCACATTCACATTCACATTCACATTCACATTCACATTCACATTCACATTCACATTCACATTCACATTCACATTCACATTCACATTCACATTCACATTCACATTCACATTCACATTCACATTCACATTCACATTCACATTCACATTCACATTCACATTCACATTCACATTCACATTCACATTCACATTCACATTCACATTCACATTGACATTGACATTGACATTGACATTGACATTGACATTGACATTGAAATTGACATTGACATTGACATTGACATTGTCATTGACATTGACATTGACATTGACATTGACATTGACTTTGACTTTGACTTTGACTTTGACTTTGACTTTGACTTTGACTTTGACTTTGACTTTGACTTTGACTTTGACTTTGACTTTGACTTTGACTTTGACTTTGACTTTGACTTTGACTTTGACTTTGACTTTGACATTGACATTGACATTGACATTGACATTGACATTGACATTGACATTGACATTGACATTCACATCGACATTCACATCGACATTGACATTGACATTGACATTGACATTGACATTGACATTGACATTCACATTCACATTCACATTCACATTCACATTCACATTCACATTCACATTCACATTCATATTCACATTCACATTCACATTGACATTCACATTCACATTCACATTGACATTGACATTGACATTGACATTGACATTGACATTGACATTGACATTGACATTGACATTGACATTGACACTGACGCTCACACTGACGCTCACACGGACATTGACATTGACATTGACATTGACATTGACATTGACATTGACATTGACATTGACATTGACATTGACATTGACATTGACATTGACATTGACATTGACATTGACATTGACATTGACATTGACATTGACATTGACATTGACATTGACATTGACATTGACATTGACATTGACATTGACATTGACATTGACATTGACATTGACATTGACATTGACATTGACATTGACATTGACATTGACATTGACATTGACATTGACATTGACATTTACATTGACATTGACATTGACATTGACATTTACATTGACATTGACATTGACATTGACATTGACACTGATACTGACACTGACGCTCACACGGACATTGACATTGACATTGACATTGACATTGACATTGACATTGACATTGACATTGACATTGACATTGACATTGAAATTGACATTGACATTGACATTGACATTGTCATTGACATTGACATTGACATTGACATTGACATTGACATTGACATTGACATTGACATTGACATTGACATTGACATTGACATTGACATTGACATTGACATTGACATTGACATTGACATTGACATTGACATTGACATTGACATTCGCATTGACATTCGCATTGACATTCGCATTGACATTCGCATTGACATTCGCATTGACATTCGCATTGACATTCGCATTGACATTCGCATTGACATTCGCATTGACATTGACATTGACATTGACATTGACATTGACATTGACATTGACATTGACATTGACATTGACATTGACATTGACATTGACACTGATACTGACACTGACGCTCACACGGACATTGACATTGACATTGACATTGACATTGACATTGACATTGACATTGACATTGACATTGAAATTGACATTGACATTGACATTGACATTGTCATTGACATTGACATTGACATTGACATTGACATTGACATTGACTTTGACTTTGACTTTGACTTTGACTTTGACTTTGACTTTGACTTTGACTTTGACTTTGACTTTGACTTTGACTTTGACTTTGACTTTGACTTTGACTTTGACTTTGACTTTGACTTTGACTTTGACTTTGACTTTGACTTTGACTTTGACTTTGACTTTGACTTTGACTTTGACTTTGACTTTGACTTTGACTTTGACTTTGACTTTGACTTTGACTTTGACTTTGACTTTGACTTTGACTTTGACTTTGACTTTGACTTTGACATTGACATTGACATTGACATTGACATTCACATTGACATTCACATCGACATTCACATCGACATTGACATTGACATTGACATTGACATTGACATTCACATTCACATTCACATTCACATTCACATTCACATTCACATTCACATTCACATTCACATTCACATTCACATTCACATTCACATTCACATTCACATTCACATTCACATTCACATTCACATTCACATTCACATTCACATTCACATTCACATTCACATTCACATTCACATTCACATTCACATTCACATTCACATTCACATTGACATTGACATTGACATTGACATTGACATTGAAATTGACATTGACATTGACATTGACATTGACATTGTCATTGACATTGACATTGACATTGACATTGACATTGACTTTGACTTTGACTTTGACTTTGACTTTGACTTTGACTTTGACTTTGACTTTGACTTTGACTTTGACTTTGACTTTGACTTTGACTTTGACTTTGACTTTGACTTTGACTTTGACATTGACATTGACATTGACATTGACATTGACATTGACATTGACATTGACATTGACATTGACATTGACATTGACATTGACATTGACATTGACATTGACATTCGCATTGACATTCGCATTGACATTCGCATTGACATTCGCATTGACATTCGCATTGACATTCGCATTGACATTCGCATTGACATTCGCATTGACATTCGCATTGACATTCGCATTGACATTCGCATTGACATTCGCATTGACATTCGCATTGACATTGACATTGGCATTGACATTGACATTGACATTGACATTGACATTGACATTGACATTGACATTGACATTGACATTGACATTGACATTGACACTGACACTGACACTGACACTGACATTCGCATTGACATTCGCATTGACATTCGCATTGACATTCGCATTGACATTCGCATTGACATTCGCATTGACATTCGCATTGACATTCGCATTGACATTGACATTGACATTGACATTGACATTGACATTGACATTGACATTGACATTGACATTGACATTGACATTGACATTGACATTGACATTGACATTGACATTGACATTGACATTGACATTGACATTGACATTGACATTGACATTGACATTGACATTGACATTGACACTGATACTGACACTGACGCTCACACGGACATTGACATTGACATTGACATTGACATTGACATTGACATTGACATTGACATTGAAATTGACATTGACATTGACATTGACATTGACATTGTCATTGACATTGACATTGACATTGACATTGACATTGACATTGACATTGACATTGACATTGACATTGACACTGACGCTCACACGGACATTGACATTGACATTGACATTGACATTGACATTGACATTGACATTGACATTGACA
Source organism: Lasioglossum villosulum (assembly GCA_963971365.1). Lineage (NCBI taxonomy): Eukaryota > Metazoa > Arthropoda > Insecta > Hymenoptera > Halictidae > Lasioglossum > Lasioglossum villosulum. The sequence continues at coordinate 491,379 of OZ020505.1, forward strand.
TTGACATTGACATTGACATTGACATTGACATTGACATTGACATTGACATTGACATTGACATTGACATTGACATTGACATTGACATTGACATTGACATTGACATTGACATTGACATTGACATTGACATTGACATTGACATTGACATTGACATTGACATTGACATTGACATTGACATTGACATTGACATTGACATTGACATTGACATTGACATTGACATTGACATTGACATTGACATTGACATTGACATTGACATTGACATTGACATTGACATTGACATTGACATTGACATTGACATTGACATTGACATTGACATTGACATTGACATTTACATTGACATTGACATTGACATTTACATTGACATTGACATTGACATTGACATTGACACTGATACTGACACTGACGCTCACACGGACATTGACATTGACATTGACATTGACATTGACATTGACATTGACATTGACATTGACATTGACATTGAAATTGACATTGACATTGACATTGACATTGTCATTGACATTGACATTGACATTGACATTGACATTGACATTGACATTGACATTGACATTGACATTGACATTGACATTGACATTGACATTGACATTGACATTGACATTGACATTGACATTGACATTGACATTGACATTGACATTGACATTGACATTGACATTGACATTCGCATTGACATTCGCATTGACATTCGCATTGACATTCGCATTGACATTCGCATTGACATTCGCATTGACATTCGCATTGACATTCGCATTGACATTCGCATTGACATTGACATTGACATTGACATTGACATTGACATTGACATTGACATTGACATTGACATTGACATTGACATTGACATTGACATTGACATTGACATTGACATTGACATTGACATTGACATTGACATTGACATTGTCATTGACATTGACATTGACATTGACATTGACATTGACTTTGACTTTGACTTTGACTTTGACTTTGACTTTGACTTTGACTTTGACTTTGACTTTGACTTTGACTTTGACTTTGACTTTGACTTTGACTTTGACTTTGACTTTGACTTTGACATTGACATTGACATTGACATTGACATTGACATTGACATTGACATTGACATTGACATTGACATTGACATTGACATTGACATTGACATTGACATTGACATTGACATTGACATTGACATTCGCATTGACATTCGCATTGACATTCGCATTGACATTCGCATTGACATTCGCATTGACATTCGCATTGACATTCGCATTGACATTCGCATTGACATTGACATTGGCATTGACATTGACATTGACATTGACATTGACATTGACATTGACATTGACATTGACATTGACATTGACATTGACATTGACATTGACATTGACACTGACACTGACACTGACACTGACATTCGCATTGACATTCGCATTGACATTCGCATTGACATTCGCATTGACATTCGCATTGACATTCGCATTGACATTCGCATTGACATTCGCATTGACATTGACATTGACATTGACATTGACATTGACATTGACATTGACATTGACATTCACATTGACATTGACATTGACATTGACATTGACATTGACATTGACATTGACATTGACATTGACATTGACATTGACATTGACATTGACACTGATACTGACACTGACGCTCACACGGACATTGACATTGACATTGACATTGACATTGACATTGACATTGAAATTGACATTGACATTGACATTGACATTGACATTGACATTGTCATTGACATTGACATTGACATTGACATTGACATTGACATTGACTTTGACTTTGACTTTGACTTTGACTTTGACTTTGACTTTGACTTTGACTTTGACTTTGACTTTGACTTTGACTTTGACTTTGACTTTGACTTTGACTTTGACTTTGACTTTGACTTTGACTTTGACTTTGACTTTGACTTTGACTTTGACTTTGACTTTGACTTTGACTTTGACTTTGACTTTGACTTTGACTTTGACTTTGACTTTGACTTTGACTTTGACTTTGACTTTGACTTTGACTTTTGACTTTGACTTTGACTTTGACTTTGACTTTGACTTTGACTTGACTTTGACTTTGACTTTGACTTTGACTTTGACTTTGACTTTGACTTTGACTTTGACTTTGACTTTGACTTTGACTTTGACTTTGACTTTGACTTTGACTTTGACTTTGACTTTGACTTTGACTTTGACTTTGACTTTGACTTTGACATTGACATTGACATTGACATTCACATTGACATTCACATCGACATTCACATCGACATTGACATTGACATTGACATTGACATTGACATTGACATTGACATTCACATTCACATTCACATTCACATTCACATTCACATTCACATTCACATTCACATTCACATTCACATTCACATTCACATTCACATTCACATTCACATTCACATTCACATTCACATTCACATTCACATTCACATTCACATTCACATTGACATTGACATTGACATTGACATTGACATTGACATTGAAATTGACATTGACATTGACATTGACATTGACATTGTCATTGACATTGACATTGACATTGACATTGACATTGACATTGACTTTGACTTTGACTTTGACATTGACATTGACATTGACATTGTCATTGACATTGACATTGACATTGACATTGACATTGACTTTGACTTTGACTTTGACTTTGACTTTGACTTTGACTTTGACTTTGACTTTGACTTTGACTTTGACTTTGACTTTGACTTTGACTTTGACTTTGACTTTGACTTTGACTTTGACATTGACATTGACATTGACATTGACATTGACATTGACATTGACATTGACATTGACATTGACATTGACATTGACATTGACATTGACATTGACATTGACATTGACATTGACATTGACATTGACATTCGCATTGACATTCGCATTGACATTCGCATTGACATTCGCATTGACATTCGCATTGACATTCGCATTGACATTCGCATTGACATTCGCATTGACATTGACATTGGCATTGACATTGACATTGACATTGACATTGACATTGACATTGACATTGACATTGACATTGACATTGACATTGACATTGACATTGACATTGACACTGACACTGACACTGACACTGACATTCGCATTGACATTCGCATTGACATTCGCATTGACATTCGCATTGACATTCGCATTGACATTCGCATTGACATTCGCATTGACATTCGCATTGACATTGACATTGACATTGACATTGACATTGACATTGACATTGACATTGACATTGACATTGACATTGACATTGACATTGACATTGACATTGACATTGACATTGACATTGACATTGACATTGACATTGACATTGACATTGACACTGATACTGACACTGACGCTCACACGGACATTGACATTGACATTGACATTGACATTGACATTGACATTGAAATTGACATTGACATTGACATTGACATTGACATTGACATTGTCATTGACATTGACATTGACATTGACATTGACATTGACATTGACTTTGACTTTGACTTTGACTTTGACTTTGACTTTGACTTTGACTTTGACTTTGACTTTGACTTTGACTTTGACTTTGACTTTGACTTTGACTTTGACTTTGACTTTGACTTTGACTTTGACTTTGACTTTGACTTTGACTTTGACTTTGACTTTGACTTTGACTTTGACTTTGACTTTGACTTTGACTTTGACTTTGACTTTGACTTTGACTTTGACTTTGACTTTGACTTTGACTTTGACTTTGACTTTGACTTTGACTTTGACTTTGACTTTGACTTTGACTTTGACTTTGACTTTGACTTTGACTTTGACTTTGACTTTGACTTTGACTTTGACTTTGACTTTGACTTTGACTTTGACTTTGACTTTGACTTTGACATTGACATTGACATTGACATTCACATTGACATTCACATCGACATTCACATCGACATTGACATTGACATTGACATTGACATTGACATTGACATTGACATTCACATTCACATTCACATTCACATTCACATTCACATTCACATTCACATTCACATTCACATTCACATTCACATTCACATTCACATTCACATTCACATTCACATTCACATTCACATTCACATTCACATTCACATTCACATTCACATTCACATTGACATTGACATTGACATTGACATTGAAATTGACATTGACATTGACATTGACATTGACATTGTCATTGACATTGACATTGACATTGACATTGACATTGACATTGACTTTGACTTTGACTTTGACTTTGACTTTGACTTTGACTTTGACTTTGACTTTGACTTTGACTTTGACTTTGACTTTGACTTTGACTTTGACTTTGACTTTGACATTGACATTGACATTGACATTGACATTGACATTGACATTGACATTGACATTCGCATTGACATTCGCATTGACATTCGCATTGACATTCGCATTGACATTCGCATTGACATTCGCATTGACATTCGCATTGACATTCGCATTGACATTCGCATTGACATTCGCATTGACATTCGCATTGACATTCGCATTGACATTCGCATTGACATTGACATTGACATTCGCATTGACATTGACATTGACATTGACATTGACATTGACATTGACATTGACATTGACATTGACATTGACATTGAAATTGACATTGACATTGACATTGACATTGTCATTGACATTGACATTGACATTGACATTGACATTGACATTGACTTTGACTTTGACTTTGACTTTGACTTTGACTTTGACTTTGACTTTGACTTTGACTTTGACTTTGACTTTGACTTTGACTTTGACTTTGACTTTGACTTTGACTTTGACTTTGACTTTGACTTTGACTTTGACTTTGACTTTGACTTTGACTTTGACTTTGACTTTGACTTTGACTTTGACTTTGACTTTGACTTTGACTTTGACTTTGACTTTGACTTTGACTTTGACATTGACATTGACATTGACATTGACATTGACATTGACATTCACATCGACATTCACATCGACATTGACATTGACATTGACATTGACATTCACATTCACATTCACATTCACATTCACATTCACATTCACATTCACATTCACATTCACATTCACATTCACTATCACATTCACATTCACATTCACATTCACATTCACATTCACATTCACATTCACATTCACATTCACATTCACATTCACATTCACATTCACATTCACATTCACATTCACATTCACATTCACATTCACATTCACATTCACATTCACATTCACATTCACATTCACATTCACATTCACATTCACATTCACATTCACATTCACATTCACATTGACATTGACATTGACATTGACATTGACATTGACATTGACATTGTCATTGACATTGACATTGACATTGACATTGACATTGACTTTGACTTTGACTTTGACTTTGACTTTGACTTTGACTTTGACTTTGACTTTGACTTTGACTTTGACTTTGACTTTGACTTTGACTTTGACATTGACATTGACATTGACATTGACATTGACATTGACATTGACATTGACATTGACATTGACATTGACATTGACATTGACATTGACATTGACATTGACATTGACATTGACATTGACATTCGCATTGACATTCGCATTGACATTCGCATTGACATTCGCATTGACATTCGCATTGACATTCGCATTGACATTCGCATTGACATTCGCATTGACATTCGCATTGACATTCGCATTGACATTCGCATTGACATTGACATTGGCATTGACATTGACATTGACATTGACATTGACATTGACATTGACATTGACATTGACATTGACATTGACATTGACATTGACATTGACATTGACACTGACACTGACACTGACACTGACATTCGCATTGACATTCGCATTGACATTCGCATTGACATTCGCATTGACATTCGCATTGACATTCGCATTGACATTCGCATTGACATTCGCATTGACATTGACATTGACATTGACATTGACATTGACATTGACATTGACATTGACATTGACATTGACATTGACATTGACATTGACATTGACATTGACATTGACATTGACATTGACATTGACATTGACATTGACATTGACATTGACATTGACATTGACATTGACACTGATACTGACACTGACGCTCACACGGACATTGACATTGACATTGACATTGACATTGACATTGACATTGACATTGACATTGACATTGAAATTGACATTGACATTGACATTGACATTGACATTGTCATTGACATTGACATTGACATTGACATTGACATTGACTTTGACTTTGACTTTGACTTTGACTTTGACTTTGACTTTGACTTTGACTTTGACTTTGACTTTGACTTTGACTTTGACTTTGACTTTGACTTTGACTTTGACTTTGACTTTGACTTTGACTTTGACTTTGACTTTGACTTTGACTTTGACTTTGACTTTGACTTTGACTTTGACTTTGACTTTGACTTTGACTTTGACTTTGACTTTGACTTTGACTTTGACTTTGACTTTGACTTTGACTTTGACTTTGACTTTGACTTTGACTTTGACTTTGACTTTGACTTTGACTTTGACTTTGACTTTGACTTTGACTTTGACTTTGACTTTGACTTTGACATTGACATTGACATTGACATTCACATTGACATTCACATCGACATTCACATCGACATTGACATTGACATTGACATTGACATTGACATTCACATTCACATTCACATTCACATTCACATTCACATTCACATTCACATTCACATTCACATTCACATTCACATTCACATTCACATTCACATTCACATTCACATTCACATTCACATTCACATTCACATTCACATTCACATTCACATTCACATTCACATTCACATTCACATTCACATTCACATTCACATTCACATTGACATTGACATTGACATTGAAATTGACATTGACATTGACATTGACATTGTCATTGACATTGACATTGACATTGACATTGACATTGACATTGACATTGACATTGACTTTGACTTTGACTTTGACTTTGACTTTGACTTTGACTTTGACTTTGACTTTGACTTTGACTTTGACTTTGACTTTGACTTTGACTTTGACTTTGACTTTGACATTGACATTGACATTGACATTGACATTGACATTGACATTGACATTGACATTCACATTGACATTCACATCGACATTCACATCGACATTGACATTGACATTGACATTGACATTGACATTGACATTGACATTGACATTCACATTCACATTCACATTCACATTCACATTCACATTCACATTCACATTCACATTCACATTCACATTCACATTCACATTCACATTCACATTCACATTCACATTCACATTCACATTCACATTCACATTCACATTGACATTGACATTGACATTGACATTGACATTGACATTCACATTCACATTCACATTCACATTCACATTCACATTGACATTGACATTGACATTGACATTGACATTGACATTGACATTGACATTGACACTGACGCTCACACTGACGCTCACACGGACATTGACATTGACATTGACATTGACATTGACATTGACATTGACATTGACATTGACATTGACATTGACATTGACATTGACATTGACATTGACATTGACATTGACATTGACATTGACATTGACATTGACATTGACATTGACATTGACATTGACATTGACATTGACATTGACATTGACATTGACATTGACATTGACATTGACATTGACATTTACATTGACATTGACATTGACATTGACATTGACATTGACATTGACATTGACATTGACATTGACATTGACATTGACATTGACATTGACATTGACATTGACATTGACATTGACATTGACATTGACATTGACATTGACATTGACATTGACATTGACATTGACATTGACATTGACATTGACATTGACATTGACATTGACATTGACATTGACATTGACATTGACATTGACATTGACATTGACATTGACATTGACATTGACATTGACATTGACATTGACATTGACATTTACATTGACATTGACATTGACATTTACATTGACATTGACATTGACATTGACATTGACACTGATACTGACACTGACGCTCACACGGACATTGACATTGACATTGACATTGACATTGACATTGACATTGACATTGACATTGACATTGACATTGACATTGACATTGAAATTGACATTGACATTGACATTGACATTGTCATTGACATTGACATTGACATTGACATTGACATTGACATTGACATTGACTTTGACTTTGACTTTGACTTTGACTTTGACTTTGACTTTGACTTTGACTTTGACTTTGACTTTGACTTTGACTTTGACTTTGACTTTGACATTGACATTGACATTGACATTCACATTGACATTCACATCGACATTCACATCGACATTGACATTGACATTGACATTGACATTGACATTGACATTGACATTGACATTGACATTGACATTCACATTCACATTCACATTCACATTCACATTCACATTCACATTGACATTGACATTGACATTGACATTGACATTGACATTCACATTGACATTCACATTGACATTCACATTGACATTCACATTGACATTCACATTGACATTGACTTTGACTTTGACTTTGACTTTGACTTTGACTTTGACATTGACATTGACATTGACATTGACATTGACATTGACATTCACATTCACATTCACATTGACATTCACATTGACATTCACATTGACATTCACATTGACATTCACATTCACATTGACAATGACATTGACATTGACATTGACATTGACATTGACATTGACATTGACATTGACATTGACATTGACATTGACATTGACATTGACAATCGCATTGACAATCGCATTGACATTGACATTGACTTTGACATTGACAATTGACATTGACATTCACATTGACATTCACATTGACATTCACATCGACATTCACATCGACATTGACATTGACATTGACATTGACATTCACATTCACATTCACATTCACATTCACATTCACATTCACATTCACATTCACATTCACATTCACATTCACATTCACATTCACATTCACATTCACATTCACATTCACATTCACATTCACATTCACATTCACATTCACATTCACATTCACATTCACATTCACATTGACATTGAAATTGACATTGACATTGACATTGACATTGACATTGACATTGACATTGACATTGACATTGACATTGACACTGACGCTCACACGGACATTGACATTGACATTGACATTGACATTGACATTGACATTGACATTGACATTGACATTGACATTGACATTGACATTGACATTGACATTGACATTGACATTGACATTGACATTGACATTGACATTGACATTGACATTGACATTGACATTGACATTGACATTGACATTGACATTGACATTGACATTGACATTGACATTGACATTGACATTGACATTGACATTGACATTGACATTGACATTGACATTGACATTGACATTGACATTGACATTGACATTGACATTGACATTGACATTGACATTGACATTGACATTGACATTGACATTGACATTGACATTGACATTGACATTGACATTTACATTTACATTGACATTGACATTGACATTGACATTGACATTGACATTGACATTGACATTGACATTGACATTGACATTGACATTCACATTCACATTCACATTCACATTCACATTCACATTCACATTCACATTCACATTCACATTCACATTCACATTCACATTCGCATTGACATTCGCATTGACATTCGCATTGACATTCGCATTGACATTCGCATTGACATTCGCATTGACATTCGCATTGACATTCGCATTGACATTCGCATTGACATTCGCATTGACATTCGCATTGACATTCGCATTGACATTCGCATTGACATTCGCATTGACATTCGCATTGACATTCGCATTGACATTCGCATTGACATTCGCATTGACATTGACATTGACATTGACATTGACATTGACATTGACATTGACATTGACATTGACATTGACATTGACATTGACATTGACATTGACATTGACATTGACATTGACATTGACATTGACATTGACATTGACATTCGCATTGACATTTGCATTGACATTCGCATTGACATTCGCATTGACATTCGCATTGACATTCGCATTGACATTCGCATTGACATTCGCATTGACATTGACATTGGCATTGACATTGACATTGACATTGACATTGACATTGACATTGACATTGACATTGACATTGACATTGACATTGACACTGACACTGACACTGACACTGACACTGACATTCGCATTGACATTCGCATTGACATTCGCATTGACATTCGCATTGACATTCGCATTGACATTCGCATTGACATTCGCATTGACATTCGCATTGACATTGACATTGACATTGACATTGACATTGACATTGACATTGACATTCGCATTGACATTGACATTGACATTGACATTGACATTGACATTGACATTGACATTGACATTGACATTGACATTGACATTGACATTGACATTGACATTGACATTGACATTGACATTGACATTGACATTGACATTGACATTGACATTGACATTGACATTGACATTGACATTAACATTGACATTGACATTGACATTGACATTGACATTGACATTGACATTGACATTGACATTTACATTGACATTGACATTGACATTTACATTGACATTGACATTGACACTGACGCTCACACGGACATTGACATTGACATTGACATTGACATTGACATTGACATTGACATTGACATTGACATTGACATTGAAATTGACATTGACATTGACATTGACATTGTCATTGACATTGACATTGACATTGACATTGACATTGACATTGACATTGACATTGACATTGACATTGACATTGACATTGACATTGACATTGAAATTGACATTGACATTGACATTGACATTGTCATTGACATTGACATTGACATTGACATTGACATTGACTTTGACTTTGACTTTGACTTTGACTTTGACTTTGACTTTGACTTTGACTTTGACTTTGACTTTGACTTTGACTTTGACTTTGACTTTGACTTTGACTTTGACTTTGACTTTGACTTTGACTTTGACTTTGACTTTGACTTTGACTTTGACTTTGACTTTGACATTGACATTGACATTGACATTCACATTGACATTGACATTCACATTGACATTCACATCGACATTCACATCGACATTGACATTGACATTGACATTCACATTCACATTCACATTCACATTCACATTCACATTCACATTCACATTCACATTCACATTCACATTCACATTCACATTCACATTCACATTCACATTCACATTCACATTCACATTCACATTCACATTCACATTCACATTCACATTCACATTCACATTCACATTCACATTCACATTCACATTCACATTGACATTCACATTCACATTGACATTGAAATTGACATTGACATTGACATTGACATTGACATTGTCATTGACATTGACATTGACATTGACATTGACATTGACATTGACATTGACTTTGACTTTGACTTTGACTTTGACTTTGACTTTGACTTTGACTTTGACTTTGACTTTGACTTTGACTTTGACATTGACTTTGACTTTGACTTTGACTTTGACTTTGACTTTGACTTTGACATTGACATTGACATTGACATTGACATTCACATTGACATTCACATTGACATTCACATTGACATTCACATCGACATTCACATCGACATTGACATTGACATTGACATTGACATTGACATTGACATTGACATTGACATTGACATTGACATTGACATTGACATTCACATTCACATTCACATTCACATTCCCATTCACATTCACATTCACATTCACATTCACATTCACATTCACATTCACATTCACATTCACATTCACATTCACATTCACATTCACATTCACATTCACATTGACATTCACATTGACATTCACATTGACATTCACATTCACATTCACATTCACATTGACATTGACATTGACATTGACATTGACATTGACATTGACATTGACATTGACATTGACATTGACATTGACATTGACATTGACATTGTCATTGACATTGACATTGACATTGACATTTACATTGACATTGACATTGACATTTACATTGACATTGACATTGACATTGACATTGACACTGATACTGACACTGACGCTCACACGGACATTGACATTGACATTGACATTGACATTGACATTGACATTGACATTGACATTGACATTGACATTGAAATTGACATTGACATTGACATTGACATTGTCATTGACATTGACATTGACATTGACATTGACATTGACTTTGACTTTGACTTTGACTTTGACTTTGACTTTGACTTTGACTTTGACTTTGACTTTGACTTTGACTTTGACTTTGACTTTGACTTTGACTTTGACTTTGACTTTGACTTTGACTTTGACTTTGACTTTGACTTTGACTTTGACTTTGACTTTGACTTTGACTTTGACATTGACATTGACATTGACATTCACATTGACATTGACATTCACATTGACATTCACATCGACATTCACATCGACATTGACATTGACATTCACATTCACATTCACATTCACATTCACATTCACATTCACATTCACATTCACATTCACATTCACATTCACATTCACATTCACATTCACATTCACATTCACATTCACATTCACATTCACATTCACATTCACATTCACATTCACATTCACATTCACATTCACATTCACATTCACATTCACATTCACATTCACATTCACATTGACATTCACATTCACATTGACATTGAAATTGACATTGACATTGACATTGACATTGACATTGTCATTGACATTGACATTGACATTGACATTGACATTGACATTGACATTGACTTTGACTTTGACTTTGACTTTGACTTTGACTTTGACTTTGACTTTGACTTTGACTTTGACTTTGACTTTGACATTGACTTTGACTTTGACTTTGACTTTGACTTTGACTTTGACATTGACATTGACATTGACATTGACATTCACATTGACATTCACATTGACATTCACATTGACATTCACATCGACATTCACATCGACATTGACATTGACATTGACATTGACATTGACATTGACATTGACATTGACATTGACATTGACATTGACATTCACATTCACATTCACATTCACATTCACATTCCCATTCACATTCACATTCACATTCACATTCACATTCACATTCACATTCACATTCACATTCACATTCACATTCACATTCACATTCACATTGACATTCACATTGACATTCACATTGACATTCACATTGACATTCACATTCACATTCACATTCACATTGACATTGACATTGACATTGACATTGACATTGACATTGACATTGACATTGACATTGACATTGACATTGACATTGACATTGACATTGACATTGACATTGACATTGACATTGACATTGACATTGACATTGACATTTACATTGACATTGACATTGACACTGACGCTCACACGGACATTGACATTGACATTGACATTGACATTGACATTGACATTGACATTGACATTGACATTGACATTGACATTGACATTGACATTGACATTGACATTGACATTGACATTGACATTGACATTGACATTGACATTGACATTGACAATCGCATTGACATTGACATTGACATTGACACTGACACTGACACTGACATTCACATTGACATTCACATCGACATTCACATTGACATTCACATCGACATTGACATTGACATTGACATTGACATTGACATTGACATTGACATTCACATTGACATTGACATTGACATTGACATTGACATTGACATTCACATTCACATTCACATTCACATTCACATTCACATTCACATTCACATTCACATTCACATTCACATTCACATTCACATTCACAGTCATATTCACATTCACATTCACATTCACATTCACATTCACATTCACATTCACATTGACATTGACATTGACATTGACAATGACATTGACATTGACATTGACATTGACATTGACATTGACATTGACATTGACATTGACATTGACATTGACATTGACATTGACATTGACATTGACATTGACAATCGCATTGACATTGACATTGACATTGACACTGACACTGACACTGACATTCACATTGACATTCACATCGACATTCACATTGACATTCACATCGACATTCACATCGACATTGACATTGACATTGACATTGACATTGACATTCACATTGACATTCACATTGACATTGACATTGACATTCACATTCACATTCACATTCACATTCACATTCACATTCACATTCACATTCACATTCACATTCACATTCACATTCACATTCACAGTCATATTCACATTCACATTCACATTCACATTCACATTCACATTCACATTCACATTGACATTGACATTGACATTGACATTGACATTGACATTGACATTGACATTGACATTGACATTGACATTGACATTGACATTGACATGGACATTGACATTGACATTGACATTGACATTCACATTCACATTCACATTCACATTCCCATTGAAATTGACATTGACATTGACATTGACATTGACATTGACATTGACATTGACATTGTCATTGACATTGACATTGACATTGACATTGACATTGACATTGACTTTGACTTTGACTTTGACTTTGACTTTGACTTTGACTTTGACTTTGACTTTGACTTTGACTTTGACTTTGACTTTGACTTTGACTTTGACTTTGACTTTGACTTTGACTTTGACTTTGACATTGACATTGACATTGACATTCACATTGACATTGACATTCACATTGACATTCACATCGACATTCACATCGACATTGACATTGACATTCACATTCACATTCACATTCACATTCACATTCACATTCACATTCACATTCACATTCACATTCACATTCACATTCACATTCACATTCACATTCACATTCACATTCACATTCACATTCACATTCACATTCACATTCACATTCACATTGAAATTGACATTGACATTGACATTGACATTGACATTGACATTGACATTGACATTGTCATTGACATTGACATTGACATTGACATTGACATTGACATTGACTTTGACTTTGACTTTGACTTTGACTTTGACTTTGACTTTGACTTTGACTTTGACTTTGACATTGACTTTGACTTTGACTTTGACTTTGACTTTGACTTTGACTTTGACATTGACATTGACATTGACATTGACATTGACATTGACATTGACATTCACATTGACATTCACATTGACATTCACATCGACATTCACATCGACATTGACATTGACATTGACATTGACATTGACATTGACATTGACATTGACATTGACATTGACATTGACATTCACATTCACATTCACATTCACATTCCCATTCACATTCACATTCACATTCACATTCACATTCACATTCACATTCACATTCACATTCACATTCACATTCACATTCACATTCACATTCACATTCACATTCACATTGACATTCACATTGACATTCACATTGACATTCACATTGACATTCACATTCACATTGACATTGACATTGACATTGACATTGACATTGACATTGACATTGACATTGACATTGACATTGACATTGACATTGACATTGACATTGACATTGACATTGACATTGACATTGACATTGTCATTGACATTGACATTGACATTGACATTTACATTGACATTGACATTGACATTGACATTTACATTGACATTGACATTGACATTGACATTGACACTGATACTGACACTGACGCTCACACGGACATTGACATTGACATTGACATTGACATTGACATTGACATTGACATTGACATTGACATTGACATTGACATTGAAATTGACATTGACATTGACATTGACATTGTCATTGACATTGACATTGACATTGACATTCACATTCACATTCACATTCACATTCACATTCACATTCACATTCACATTCACATTCACATTCACATTCACATTCACATTCACATTCACATTCACATTCACATTCACATTCACATTCACATTCACATTCACATTCACATTCACATTCACATTCACATTCACATTCACATTGACATTCACATTCACATTGACATTGAAATTGACATTGACATTGACATTGACATTGACATTGTCATTGACATTGACATTGACATTGACATTGACATTGACATTGACTTTGGCTTTGACTTTGACTTTGACTTTAACTTTGACTTTGACTTTGACTTTAACTTTGACATTGACTTTGACTTTGACTTTGACTTTGACTTTGACATTGACATTGACATTGACATTGACATTGACATTGACACTGACATTGACATTGACATTGACATTGACATTGACATTGACATTGACATTGACATTGACATTGACATTGACATTGACATTGACATTGACATTGACATTGACATTTACATTGACATTGACATTGACATTGACATTGACACTGATACTGACACTGACGCTCACACGGACATTGACATTGACATTGACATTGACTTTGACTTTGACTTTGACTTTGACTTTGACTTTGACTTTGACTTTGACTTTGACTTTGACTTTGACTTTGACTTTGACTTTGACTTTGACATTGACATTGACATTGACATTCACATTGACATTCACATTGACATTCACATCGACATTCACATCGACATTGACATTGACATTGACATTGACATTGACATTGACATTGAAATTGACATTGACATTCACATTCACATTCACATTCACATTCACATTCACATTGACATTGACATTGACATTGACATTGACATTGACATTGACATTGACATTGACATTGACATTGACATTGACATTGACATTGACATTGACATTGACATTGACATTGACATTGACATTGACATTGACATTTACATTGACATTGACATTGACATTGACATTGACATTTACATTGACATTGACATTGACATTGACATTGACATTGACACTGATACTGACACTGACGCTCACACGGACATTGACATTGACATTGACATTGACATTGACATTGACATTGACATTGACATTGACATTGAAATTGACATTGACATTGACATTGACATTGTCATTGACATTGACATTGACATTGACATTTACATTGACATTGACATTGACATTTACATTGACATTGACATTGACATTGACATTGACACTGATACTGACACTGACGCTCACACGGACATTGACATTGACATTGACATTGACATTGACATTGACATTGACATTGACATTGACATTGACATTGAAATTGACATTGACATTGACATTGACATTGTCATTGACATTGACATTGACATTGACATTGACATTGACTTTGACTTTGACTTTGACTTTGACTTTGACTTTGACTTTGACTTTGACTTTGACTTTGACTTTGACTTTGACTTTGACTTTGACTTTGACTTTGACTTTGACTTTGACTTTGACTTTGACTTTGACTTTGACTTTGACTTTGACTTTGACTTTGACTTTGACTTTGACTTTGACATTGACATTGACATTGACATTCACATTGACATTGACATTCACATTGACATTCACATCGACATTCACATCGACATTGACATTGACATTCACATTCACATTCACATTCACATTCACATTCACATTCACATTCACATTCACATTCACATTCACATTCACATTCACATTCACATTCACATTCACATTCACATTCACATTCACATTCACATTCACATTCACATTCACATTCACATTCACATTCACATTCACATTCACATTCACATTCACATTCACATTCACATTCACATTCACATTCACATTCACATTCACATTCACATTGACATTCACATTCACATTGAAATTGACATTGACATTGACATTGACATTGACATTGTCATTGACATTGACATTGACATTGACATTGACATTGACATTGACATTGACTTTGACTTTGACTTTGACTTTGACTTTGACTTTGACTTTGACTTTGACTTTGACTTTGACTTTGACATTGACTTTGACTTTGACTTTGACTTTGACTTTGACTTTGACATTGACATTGACATTGACATTGACATTCACATTGACATTCACATTGACATTCACATTGACATTCACATCGACATTCACATCGACATTGACATTGACATTGACATTGACATTGACATTGACATTGACATTGACATTGACATTGACATTGACATTGACATTGACATTGACATTCACATTCACATTCACATTCCCATTCACATTCACATTCACATTCACATTCACATTCACATTCACATTCACATTCACATTCACATTCACATTCACATTCACATTCACATTCACATTGACATTCACATTGACATTCACATTGACATTCACATTCACATTCACATTGACATTGACATTGACATTGACATTGACATTGACATTGACATTGACATTGACATTGACATTGACATTGACATTGACATTGACATTGACATTGACATTGACATTGACATTGACATTGACATTGACATTGACATTGACATTGACATTGACATTGACATTGACATTGACATTGACATTTACATTGACATTGACATTGACACTGACGCTCACACGGACATTGACATTGACATTGACATTGACATTGACATTGACATTGACATTGACATTGACATTGACATTGACATTGACATTGACATTGACATTGACATTGACATTGACATTGACATTGACATTGACATTGACATTGACATTGACAATCGCATTGACATTGACATTGACATTGACACTGACACTGACACTGACATTCACATTGACATTCACATCGACATTCACATTGACATTCACATCGACATTGACATTGACATTGACATTGACATTGACATTGACATTCACATTGACATTGACATTGACATTGACATTGACATTCACATTCACATTCACATTCACATTCACATTCACATTCACATTCACATTCACATTCACATTCACATTCACATTCACATTCACATTCACAGTCATATTCACATTCACATTCACATTCACATTCACATTCACATTCACATTGACATTGACATTGACATTGACAATGACATTGACATTGACATTGACATTGACATTGACATTGACATTGACATTGACATTGACATTGACATTGACATTGACATTGACATTGACATTGACATTGACAATCGCATTGACATTGACATTGACATTGACACTGACACTGACACTGACATTCACATTGACATTCACATCGACATTCACATTGACATTCACATCGACATTCACATCGACATTGACATTGACATTGACATTGACATTGACATTCACATTGACATTCACATTGACATTGACATTGACATTCACATTCACATTCACATTCACATTCACATTCACATTCACATTCACATTCACATTCACATTCACATTCACATTCACATTCACAGTCATATTCACATTCACATTCACATTCACATTCACATTCACATTCACATTCACATTCACATTCACATTGACATTGACATTGACATTGACATTGACATTGACATTGACATTGACATTGACATTGACATTGACATTGACATTGACATGGACATTGACATTGACATTGACATTGACATTCACATTCACATTCACATTCACATTCCCATTCACATTCACATTCACATTCACATTCACATTCACATTCACATTCACATTCACATTCACATTCACATTCACATTCACATTCACATTCACATTGACATTCACATTCACATTCACATTCACATTCACATTCACATTCACATTGACATTGACATTGACATTGACATTGACATTGACATTGACATTGACATTGACATTGACATTGACATTGACATTGACATTGACATTGACATTGACATTGAAATTGACATTGACATTGACATTGACATTGTCATTGACATTGACATTGACATTGACATTGACATTGACATTGACATTGACTTTGACTTTGACTTTGACTTTGACTTTGACTTTGACTTTGACTTTGACTTTGACTTTGACTTTGACTTTGACTTTGACTTTGACTTTGACTTTGACTTTGACTTTGACTTTGACTTTGACTTTGACTTTGACTTTGACTTTGACTTTGACTTTGACTTTGACTTTGACTTTGACTTTGACTTTGACTTTGACTTTGACTTTGACTTTGACTTTGACTTTGACATTGACATTGACATTCACATTGACATTGACATTCACATTGACATTCACATCGACATTCACATCGACATTGACATTGACATTGACATTCACATTCACATTCACATTCACATTCACATTCACATTCACATTCACATTCACATTCACATTCACATTCACATTCACATTCACATTCACATTCACATTCACATTCACATTCACATTCACATTCACATTCACATTCACATTCACATTGAAATTGACATTGACATTGACATTGACATTGACATTGACATTGACATTGACATTGTCATTGACATTGACATTGACATTGACATTGACATTGACATTGACTTTGACTTTGACTTTGACTTTGACTTTGACTTTGACTTTGACTTTGACTTTGACTTTGACTTTGACTTTGACATTGACTTTGACTTTGACTTTGACTTTGACTTTGACTTTGACATTGACATTGACATTGACATTGACATTGACATTGACATTGACATTCACATTGACATTCACATTGACATTCACATCGACATTCACATCGACATTGACATTGACATTGACATTGACATTGACATTGACATTGACATTGACATTGACATTGACATTGACATTGACATTCACATTCACATTCACATTCACATTCCCATTCACATTCACATTCACATTCACATTCACATTCACATTCACATTCACATTCACATTCACATTCACATTCACATTCACATTCACATTCACATTCACATTCACATTCACATTCACATTGACATTCACATTCACATTCACATTCACATTCACATTCACATTCACATTGACATTGACATTGACATTGACATTGACATTGACATTGACATTGACATTGACATTGACATTGACATTGACATTGACATTGACATTGACATTGACATTGTCATTGACATTGACATTGACATTGACATTGACATTGACATTGACATTGACATTTACATTGACATTGACATTGACATTGACATTGACATTGACATTGACATTGACATTGACATTGACATTGACATTGACATTGACATTGACATTGACATTGACATTGACATTGACATTGACATGGACATTGACATTGACATTGACATTCACATTCACATTCACATTCACATTCACATTCCCATTCACATTCACATTCACATTCACATTCACATTCACATTCACATTCACATTCACATTCACATTCACATTCACATTCACATTCACATTCACATTGACATTCACATTCACATTCACATTCACATTCACATTCACATTCACATTCACATTCACATTCACATTCACATTGACATTGACATTGACATTGACATTGACATTGACATTGACATTGACATTGACATTGACATTGACATTGAAATTGACATTGACATTGACATTGACATTGACATTGTCATTGACATTGACATTGACATTGACATTGACATTGACATTGACTTTGACTTTGACTTTGACTTTGACTTTGACTTTGACTTTGACTTTGACTTTGACTTTGACTTTGACTTTGACTTTGACTTTGACTTTGACTTTGACTTTGACTTTGACTTTGACTTTGACTTTGACTTTGACTTTGACTTTGACTTTGACTTTGACTTTGACTTTGACTTTGACTTTGACTTTGACTTTGACTTTGACTTTGACTTTGACATTGACATTGACATTGACATTCACATTGACATTGACATTCACATTGACATTCACATCGACATTCACATCGACATTGACATTGACATTGACATTCACATTCACATTCACATTCACATTCACATTCACATTCACATTCACATTCACATTCACATTCACATTCACATTCACATTCACATTCACATTCACATTCACATTCACATTCACATTGAAATTGACATTGACATTGACATTGACATTGACATTGACATTGACATTGACATTGACATTGTCATTGACATTGACATTGACATTGACATTGACATTGACATTGACTTTGACTTTGACTTTGACTTTGACTTTGACTTTGACTTTGACTTTGACTTTGACTTTGACTTTGACATTGACTTTGACTTTGACTTTGACTTTGACTTTGACTTTGACATTGACATTGACATTGACATTGACATTGACATTGACATTGACATTCACATTGACATTCACATTGACATTCACATCGACATTCACATCGACATTGACATTGACATTGACATTGACATTGACATTGACATTGACATTGACATTGACATTCACATTCACATTCACATTCACATTCACATTCACATTCCCATTCACATTCACATTCACATTCACATTCACATTCACATTCACATTCACATTCACATTCACATTCACATTCACATTCACATTCACATTCACATTCACATTCACATTCACATTCACATTGACATTCACATTCACATTCACATTCACATTCACATTGACATTGACATTGACATTGACATTGACATTGACATTGACATTGACATTGACATTGACATTGACATTGACATTGACATTGACATTGTCATTGACATTGACATTGACATTGACATTGACATTGACATTGACATTGACATTGACATTTACATTGACATTGACATTGACATTGACATTGACATTGACATTGAAATTGACATTGACATTGACATTGACATTGTCATTGACATTGACATTGACATTGACATTGACATTGACTTTGACTTTGACTTTGACTTTGACTTTGACTTTGACTTTGACTTTGACTTTGACTTTGACTTTGACTTTGACTTTGACTTTGACTTTGACTTTGACTTTGACTTTGACTTTGACTTTGACTTTGACATTGACATTGACATTGACATTCACATTGACATTGACATTCACATTGACATTCACATCGACATTCACATCGACATTGACATTGACATTCACATTCACATTCACATTCACATTCACATTCACATTCACATTCACATTCACATTCACATTCACATTCACATTCACATTCACATTCACATTCACATTCACATTCACATTCACATTCACATTCACATTCACATTCACATTGACATTCACATTCACATTCACATTGACATTGAAATTGACATTGACATTGACATTGACATTGACATTGTCATTGACATTGACATTGACATTGACATTGACATTGACATTGACTTTGACTTTGACTTTGACTTTGACTTTGACTTTGACTTTGACTTTGACTTTGACTTTGACATTGACTTTGACTTTGACTTTGACTTTGACTTTGACTTTGACATTGACATTGACATTGACATTGACATTGACATTGACATTGACATTGACATTCACATTGACATTCACATTGACATTCACATCGACATTCACATCGACATTGACATTGACATTGACATTGACATTGACATTGACATTGACATTGACATTGACATTGACATTGACATTGACATTGACATTGACATTGACATTGACATTCACATTCACATTCACATTCCCATTCACATTAACATTCACATTCACATTCACATTCACATTCACATTCACATTCACATTCACATTCACATTCACATTCACATTCACATTCACATTGACATTCACATTGACATTCACATTCACATTCACATTCACATTCACATTCACATTCACATTCACATTCACATTCACATTCACATTGACATTGACATTGACATTGACATTGACATTGACATTGACATTGACATTGACATTGACATTGACATTGACATTGACATTGACATTGACATTGACATTGACATTGACATTGACATTGACATTGACATTGACATTGACATTGACATTGACATTGACATTGACATTTACATTGACATTGACATTGACACTGACGCTCACACGGACATTGACATTGACATTGACATTGACATTGACATTGACATTGACATTGACATTGACATTGACATTGACATTGACATTGACATTGACATTGTCATTGACATTGACATTGACATTGACATTTACATTGACATTGACATTGACATTGACATTTACATTGACATTGACATTGACATTGACATTGACACTGATACTGACACTGACGCTCACACGGACATTGACATTGACATTGACATTGACATTGACATTGACATTGACATTGACATTGACATTGACATTGACATTGAAATTGACATTGACATTGACATTGACATTGTCATTGACATTGACATTGACATTGACATTCACATTCACATTCACATTCACATTCACATTCACATTCACATTCACATTCACATTCACATTCACATTCACATTCACATTCACATTCACATTCACATTCACATTCACATTCACATTCACATTCACATTGACATTGAAATTGACATTGACATTGACATTGACATTGACATTGTCATTGACATTGACATTGACATTGACATTGACATTGACATTGACTTTGACTTTGACTTTGACTTTGACTTTGACTTTGACTTTGACTTTGACTTTGACTTTGACATTGACTTTGACTTTGACTTTGACTTTGACTTTGACTTTGACATTGACATTGACATTGACATTGACATTGACATTGACACTGACGCTCACACGGACATTGACATTGACATTGACATTGACATTGACATTGACATTGACATTGACATTGACATTGACATTGACATTGACATTGACATTGACATTGACATTGACATTGACATTGACATTGACATTGACATTGACATTGACATTGACATTGACATTGACATTGACATTGACATTGACATTGACATTGACATTGACATTGACATTGACATTGACATTGACATTGACATTGACATTGACATTGACATTGACATTGACATTGACATTGACATTGACATTGACATTGACATTGACATTGACATTTACATTGACATTGACATTGACATTGACATTGACACTGATACTGACACTGACGCTCACACGGACATTGACATTGACATTGACATTGACTTTGACTTTGACTTTGACTTTGACTTTGACTTTGACTTTGACTTTGACTTTGACTTTGACTTTGACTTTGACTTTGACTTTGACTTTGACTTTGACATTGACATTGACATTGACATTCACATTGACATTCACATTGACATTCACATCGACATTCACATCGACATTGACATTGACATTGACATTGACATTGACATTGACATTGACATTGACATTGAAATTGACATTGACATTCACATTCACATTCACATTCACATTGACATTGACATTGACATTGACATTGACATTGACATTGACATTGACATTGACATTGACATTGACATTGACATTGACATTGACATTGACATTGACATTGACATTGACATTGACATTGACATTGACATTGACATTGACATTTACATTGACATTGACATTGACATTGACATTTACATTGACATTGACATTGACATTGACATTGACATTGACATTGACACTGATACTGACACTGACGCTCACACGGACATTGACATTGACATTGACATTGACATTGACATTGACATTGACATTGACATTGACATTGACATTGAAATTGACATTGACATTGACATTGACATTGTCATTGACATTGACATTGACATTGACATTTACATTGACATTGACATTGACATTTACATTGACATTGACATTGACATTGACATTGACACTGATACTGACACTGACGCTCACACGGACATTGACATTGACATTGACATTGACATTGACATTGACATTGACATTGACATTGACATTGACATTGAAATTGAAATTGACATTGACATTCACATTCACATTCACATTCACATTGACATTGACATTGACATTGACATTGACATTGACATTGACATTGACATTGACATTGACATTGACATTGACATTGACATTGACATTGACATTGACATTGACATTGACATTGACATTGACATTGACATTGACATTGACATTTACATTGACATTGACATTGACATTGACATTTACATTGACATTGACATTGACATTGACATTGACATTGACATTGACACTGATACTGACACTGACGCTCACACGGACATTGACATTGACATTGACATTGACATTGACATTGACATTGACATTGACATTGACATTGAAATTGACATTGACATTGACATTGACATTGTCATTGACATTGACATTGACATTGACATTTACATTGACATTGACATTGACATTTACATTGACATTGACATTGACATTGACATTGACATTCACATTGACATTGACATTCACATTGACATTCACATCGACATTCACATCGACATTGACATTGACATTCACATTCACATTCACATTCACATTCACATTCACATTCACATTCACATTCACATTCACATTCACATTCACATTCACATTCACATTCACATTCACATTCACATTCACATTCACATTCACATTCACATTGACATTCACATTCACATTGACATTGAAATTGACATTGACATTGACATTGACATTGACATTGACATTGTCATTGACATTGACATTGACATTGACTTTGACTTTGACTTTGACATTGACATTCACATTGACATTCACATTGACATTCACATCGACATTCACATCGACATTGACATTGACATTGACATTGACATTGACATTGACATTGAAATTGACATTGACATTCACATTCACATTGACATTGACATTGACATTGACATTGACATTGACATTGACATTGACATTGACATTGACATTGACATTGACATTGACATTGACATTGACATTGACATTGACATTGACATTGACATTGACATTGACATTGACATTTACATTGACATTGACATTGACATTGACATTTACATTTACATTGACATTGACATTGACATTGACATTGACATTGACACTGATACTGACACTGACGCTCACACGGACATTGACATTGACATTGACATTGACATTGACATTGACATTGACATTGACATTGACATTGAAATTGACATTGACATTGACATTGACATTGTCATTGACATTGACATTGACATTGACATTTACATTGACATTGACATTGACATTTACATTGACATTGACATTGACATTGACATTGACACTGATACTGACACTGACGCTCACACGGACATTGACATTGACATTGACATTGACATTGACATTGACATTGACATTGACATTGACATTGACATTGACATTGAAATTGACATTGACATTGACATTGACATTGTCATTGACATTGACATTGACATTGACATTGACTTTGACTTTGACTTTGACTTTGACTTTGACTTTGACTTTGACTTTGACTTTGACTTTGACTTTGACTTTGACTTTGACTTTGACTTTGACTTTGACTTTGACTTTGACTTTGACTTTGACTTTGACTTTGACTTTGACTTTGACTTTGACTTTGACTTTGACATTGACATTGACATTGACATTCACATTGACATTGACATTCACATTGACATTCACATCGACATTCACATCGACATTGACATTGACATTCACATTCACATTCACATTCACATTCACATTCACATTCACATTCACATTCACATTCACATTCACATTCACATTCACATTCACATTCACATTCACATTCACATTCACATTCACATTCACATTCACATTCACATTCACATTCACATTCACATTCACATTCACATTCACATTGACATTCACATTGACATTCACATTCACATTCACATTGAAATTGACATTGACATTGACATTGACATTGACATTGTCATTGACATTGACATTGACATTGACATTGACATTGACATTGACATTGACTTTGACTTTGACTTTGACTTTGACTTTGACTTTGACTTTGACTTTGACTTTGACTTTGACTTTGACATTGACTTTGACTTTGACTTTGACTTTGACTTTGACTTTGACTTTGACATTGACATTGACATTGACATTGACATTCACATTGACATTCACATTGACATTCACATTGACATTCACATCGACATTCACATCGACATTGACATTGACATTGACATTGACATTGACATTGACATTGACATTGACATTGACATTGACATTGACATTGACATTGACATTGACATTGACATTCACATTCACATTCCCATTCACATTCACATTCACATTCACATTCACATTCACATTCACATTCACATTCACATTCACATTCACATTCACATTCACATTCACATTCACATTCACATTCACATTGACATTCACATTGACATTCACATTGACATTCACATTCACATTCACATTGACATTGACATTGACATTGACATTGACATTGACATTGACATTGACATTGACATTGACTTTGACTTTGACTTTGACTTTGACTTTGACTTTGACTTTGACATTGACATTGACATTGACATTCACATTGACATTGACATTCACATTGACATTCACATCGACATTCACATCGACATTGACATTGACATTCACATTCACATTCACATTCACATTCACATTCACATTCACATTCACATTCACATTCACATTCACATTCACATTCACATTCACATTCACATTCACATTCACATTCACATTCACATTCACATTCACATTCACATTCACATTCACATTCACATTCACATTGAAATTGACATTGACATTGACATTGACATTGACATTGTCATTGACATTGACATTGACATTGACTTTGACTTTGACTTTGACATTGACATTCACATTGACATTCACATTGACATTCACATCGACATTCACATCGACATTGACATTGACATTGACATTGACATTGACATTGACATTGAAATTGACATTGACATTCACATTCACATTGACATTGACATTGACATTGACATTGACATTGACATTGACATTGACATTGACATTGACATTGACATTGACATTGACATTGACATTGACATTGACATTGACATTGACATTGACATTGACATTGACATTGACATTTACATTGACATTGACATTGACATTGACATTTACATTTACATTGACATTGACATTGACATTGACATTGACATTGACACTGATACTGACACTGACGCTCACACGGACATTGACATTGACATTGACATTGACATTGACATTGACATTGACATTGACATTGACATTGAAATTGACATTGACATTGACATTGACATTGTCATTGACATTGACATTGACATTGACATTTACATTGACATTGACATTGACATTGACATTTACATTGACATTGACATTGACATTGACATTGACACTGATACTGACACTGACGCTCACACGGACTTTGACTTTGACTTTGACTTTGACTTTGACTTTGACATTGACATTGACATTGACATTCACATTGACATTGACATTCACATTGACATTCACATCGACATTCACATCGACATTGACATTGACATTCACATTCACATTCACATTCACATTCACATTCACATTCACATTCACATTCACATTCACATTCACATTCACATTCACATTCACATTCACATTCACATTCACATTCACATTCACATTCACATTCACATTCACATTCACATTCACATTCACATTCACATTCACATTCACATTGACATTCACATTGACATTCACATTCACATTCACATTGAAATTGACATTGACATTGACATTGACATTGACATTGTCATTGACATTGACATTGACATTGACATTGACATTGACATTGACATTGACTTTGACTTTGACTTTGACTTTGACTTTGACTTTGACTTTGACTTTGACTTTGACTTTGACATTGACTTTGACTTTGACTTTGACTTTGACTTTGACTTTGACTTTGACATTGACATTGACATTGACATTGACATTCACATTGACATTCACATTGACATTCACATTGACATTCACATCGACATTCACATCGACATTGACATTGACATTGACATTGACATTGACATTGACATTGACATTGACATTGACATTGACATTGACATTGACATTGACATTGACATTGACATTCACATTCACATTCCCATTCACATTCACATTCACATTCACATTCACATTCACATTCACATTCACATTCACATTCACATTCACATTCACATTCACATTCACATTCACATTCACATTCACATTGACATTCACATTGACATTCACATTGACATTCACATTCACATTCACATTGACATTGACATTGACATTGACATTGACATTGACATTGACATTGACATTGACATTGACTTTGACTTTGACTTTGACTTTGACTTTGACTTTGACTTTGACATTGACATTGACATTGACATTCACATTGACATTGACATTCACATTGACATTCACATCGACATTCACATCGACATTGACATTGACATTCACATTCACATTCACATTCACATTCACATTCACATTCACATTCACATTCACATTCACATTCACATTCACATTCACATTCACATTCACATTCACATTCACATTCACATTCACATTCACATTCACATTCACATTCACATTCACATTCACATTCACATTGAAATTGACATTGACATTGACATTGACATTGACATTGTCATTGACATTGACATTGACATTGACTTTGACTTTGACTTTGACATTGACATTCACATTGACATTCACATTGACATTCACATCGACATTCACATCGACATTGACATTGACATTGACATTGACATTGACATTGACATTGAAATTGACATTGACATTCACATTCACATTGACATTGACATTGACATTGACATTGACATTGACATTGACATTGACATTGACATTGACATTGACATTGACATTGACATTGACATTGACATTGACATTGACATTGACATTGACATTGACATTGACATTGACATTTACATTGACATTGACATTGACATTGACATTTACATTTACATTGACATTGACATTGACATTGACATTGACATTGACACTGATACTGACACTGACGCTCACACGGACATTGACATTGACATTGACATTGACATTGACATTGACATTGACATTGACATTGACATTGAAATTGACATTGACATTGACATTGACATTGTCATTGACATTGACATTGACATTGACATTTACATTGACATTGACATTGACATTTACATTGACATTGACATTGACATTGACATTGACACTGATACTGACACTGACGCTCACACGGACATTGACATTGACATTGACATTGACATTGACATTGACATTGACATTGACATTGACATTGACATTGAAATTGACATTGACATTGACATTGACATTGTCATTGACATTGACATTGACATTGACATTGACTTTGACTTTGACTTTGACTTTGACTTTGACTTTGACTTTGACTTTGACTTTGACTTTGACTTTGACTTTGACTTTGACTTTGACTTTGACTTTGACTTTGACTTTGACTTTGACTTTGACTTTGACTTTGACTTTGACTTTGACTTTGACTTTGACTTTGACTTTGACATTGACATTGACATTGACATTCACATTGACATTGACATTCACATTGACATTCACATCGACATTCACATCGACATTGACATTGACATTCACATTCACATTCACATTCACATTCACATTCACATTCACATTCACATTCACATTCACATTCACATTCACATTCACATTCACATTCACATTCACATTCACATTCACATTCACATTCACATTCACATTCACATTCACATTCACATTCACATTCACATTCACATTCACATTCACATTCACATTGACATTCACATTCACATTCACATTGAAATTGACATTGACATTGACATTGACATTGACATTGTCATTGACATTGACATTGACATTGACATTGACATTGACATTGACATTGACTTTGACTTTGACTTTGACTTTGACTTTGACTTTGACTTTGACTTTGACTTTGACTTTGACATTGACTTTGACTTTGACTTTGACTTTGACTTTGACTTTGACTTTGACATTGACATTGACATTGACATTGACATTCACATTGACATTCACATTGACATTCACATTGACATTCACATCGACATTCACATCGACATTGACATTGACATTGACATTGACATTGACATTGACATTGACATTGACATTGACATTGACATTGACATTGACATTGACATTGACATTGACATTGACATTCACATTCACATTCCCATTCACATTCACATTCACATTCACATTCACATTCACATTCACATTCACATTCACATTCACATTCACATTCACATTCACATTCACATTCACATTCACATTCACATTGACATTCACATTGACATTCACATTGACATTCACATTGACATTCACATTGACATTGACATTGACATTGACATTGACATTGACATTGACATTGACATTGACATTGACATTGACATTGACATTGACATTGACATTGACATTGACATTGACATTGACATTGACATTGACATTGACATTGACATTGACATTGACATTGACATTGACATTGACATTTACATTGACATTGACATTGACACTGACGCTCACACGGACATTGACATTGACATTGACATTGACATTGACATTGACATTGACATTGACATTGACATTGACATTGACATTGACATTGACATTGACATTGACATTGACATTGACATTGACATTGACATTGACATTGACATTGACATTGACAATCGCATTGACATTGACATTGACATTGACACTGACACTGACACTGACATTCACATTGACATTCACATCGACATTCACATTGACATTCACATCGACATTGACATTGACATTGACATTGACATTGACATTGACATTGACATTGACATTGACATTGACATTGACAATCGCATTGACATTGACATTGACATTGACACTGACACTGACACTGACATTCACATTGACATGCACATCGACATTCACATTGACATTCACATCGACATTCACATCGACATTGACATTGACATTGACATTGACATTGACATTGACATTCACATTGACATTCACATTGACATTGACATTCACATTCACATTCACATTCACATTCACATTCACATTCACATTCACATTCACATTCACATTCACATTCACATTCACATTCACATTCACATTCACAGTCATATTCACATTCACATTCACATTCACATTCACATTCACATTGACATTGACATTGACATTGACATTGACATTGACATTGACATTGACATTGACATTGACATTGACATTGACATTGACATTGACATTGACATTGACATTGACATTGACATTGACATTGACATTGACATTGACATTGACATTGACATTGACATTGACATTGACATTGACATTGACATTGACATTGACATTGACATTGACATTGACATTGACATTGACATTGACATTGACATTGACATTGACATTGACATTGACATTGACATTGACATTTACATTGACATTGACATTGACATTGACATTGACACTGATACTGACACTGACGCTCACACGGACATTGACATTGACATTGACATTGACTTTGACTTTGACTTTGACTTTGACTTTGACTTTGACTTTGACTTTGACTTTGACTTTGACTTTGACTTTGACTTTGACTTTGACTTTGACTTTGACTTTGACTTTGACATTGACATTGACATTGACATTCACATTGACATTCACATTGACATTCACATCGACATTCACATCGACATTGACATTGACATTGACATTGACATTGACATTGACATTGACATTGAAATTGACATTGACATTCACATTCACATTCACATTCACATTGACATTGACATTGACATTGACATTGACATTGACATTGACATTGACATTGACATTGACATTGACATTGACATTGACATTGACATTGACATTGACATTGACATTGACATTGACATTGACATTGACATTGACATTGACATTTACATTGACATTGACATTGACATTGACATTTACATTGACATTGACATTGACATTGACATTGACATTGACATTGACACTGATACTGACACTGACGCTCACACGGACATTGACATTGACATTGACATTGACATTGACATTGACATTGACATTGACATTGACATTGACATTGAAATTGACATTGACATTGACATTGACATTGTCATTGACATTGACATTGACATTGACATTTACATTGACATTGACATTGACATTTACATTGACATTGACATTGACATTGACACTGATACTGACACTGACGCTCACACGGACATTGACATTGACATTGACATTGACATTGACATTGACATTGACATTGACATTGACATTGACATTGAAATTGAAATTGACATTGACATTCACATTCACATTCACATTCACATTGACATTGACATTGACATTGACATTGACATTGACATTGACATTGACATTGACATTGACATTGACATTGACATTGACATTGACATTGACATTGACATTGACATTGACATTGACATTGACATTGACATTGACATTGACATTGACATTTACATTGACATTGACATTGACATTGACATTTACATTGACATTGACATTGACATTGACATTGACATTGACATTGACATTGACACTGATACTGACACTGACGCTCACACGGACATTGACATTGACATTGACATTGACATTGATATTGACATTGACATTGACATTGACATTGAAATTGACATTGACATTGACATTGACATTGTCATTGACATTGACATTGACATTGACATTTACATCGACATTGACATTGACATTTACATTGACATTGACATTGACATTGACATTGACACTGATACTGACACTGACGCTCACACGGACATTGACATTGACATTGACATTGACATTGACATTGACATTGACATTGACATTGACATTGACATTGAAATTGACATTGACATTGACATTGACATTGTCATTGACATTGACATTGACATTGACATTGACATTGACATTGACTTTGACTTTGACTTTGACTTTGACTTTGACTTTGACTTTGACTTTGACTTTGACTTTGACTTTGACTTTGACTTTGACTTTGACTTTGACTTTGACTTTGACTTTGACTTTGACTTTGACTTTGACTTTGACTTTGACTTTGACTTTGACTTTGACTTTGACTTTGACTTTGACTTTGACTTTGACTTTGACTTTGACATTGACATTGACATTGACATTCACATTGACATTGACATTCACATTGACATTCACATCGACATTCACATCGACATTGACATTGACATTCACATTCACATTCACATTCACATTCACATTCACATTCACATTCACATTCACATTCACATTCACATTCACATTCACATTCACATTCACATTCACATTCACATTCACATTCACATTCACATTCACATTCACATTCACATTGACATTCACATTCACATTGACATTGAAATTGACATTGACATTGACATTGACATTGACATTGTCATTGACATTGACATTGACATTGACTTTGACTTTGACTTTGACATTGACATTCACATTGACATTCACATTGACATTCACATCGACATTCACATCGACATTGACATTGACATTGACATTGACATTGACATTGACATTGAAATTGACATTGACATTCACATTCACATTCACATTCACATTGACATTGACATTGACATTGACATTGACATTGACATTGACATTGACATTGACATTGACATTGACATTGACATTGACATTGACATTGACATTGACATTGACATTG
Source organism: Lasioglossum villosulum (assembly GCA_963971365.1). Taxonomy (NCBI): domain Eukaryota; kingdom Metazoa; phylum Arthropoda; class Insecta; order Hymenoptera; family Halictidae; genus Lasioglossum; species Lasioglossum villosulum. Next base: position 526,969 of record OZ020505.1, read on the forward strand.
ACATTGACATTGACATTGACATTTACATTGACATTGACATTGACATTGACATTTACATTTACATTGACATTGACATTGACATTGACATTGACATTGACACTGATACTGACACTGACGCTCACACGGACATTGACATTGACATTGACATTGACATTGACATTGACATTGACATTGACATTGACATTGAAATTGACATTGACATTGACATTGACATTGTCATTGACATTGACATTGACATTGACATTTACATTGACATTGACATTGACATTTACATTGACATTGACATTGACATTGACATTGACACTGATACTGACACTGACGCTCACACGGACATTGACATTGACATTGACATTGACATTGACATTGACATTGACATTGACATTGACATTGACATTGAAATTGACATTGACATTGACATTGACATTGTCATTGACATTGACATTGACATTGACATTGACTTTGACTTTGACTTTGACTTTGACTTTGACTTTGACTTTGACTTTGACTTTGACTTTGACTTTGACTTTGACTTTGACTTTGACTTTGACTTTGACTTTGACTTTGACTTTGACTTTGACTTTGACTTTGACTTTGACTTTGACTTTGACTTTGACTTTGACTTTGACATTGACATTGACATTGACATTCACATTGACATTGACATTCACATTGACATTCACATCGACATTCACATCGACATTGACATTGACATTGACATTCACATTCACATTCACATTCACATTCACATTCACATTCACATTCACATTCACATTCACATTCACATTCACATTCACATTCACATTCACATTCACATTCACATTCACATTCACATTCACATTCACATTCACATTCACATTCACATTCACATTCACATTCACATTCACATTCACATTGACATTCACATTCACATTCACATTGAAATTGACATTGACATTGACATTGACATTGACATTGACATTGTCATTGACATTGACATTGACATTGACATTGACATTGACATTGACATTGACTTTGACTTTGACTTTGACTTTGACTTTGACTTTGACTTTGACTTTGACTTTGACTTTGACATTGACTTTGACTTTGACTTTGACTTTGACTTTGACTTTGACTTTGACTTTGACATTGACATTGACATTGACATTGACATTCACATTGACATTCACATTGACATTCACATTGACATTCACATCGACATTCACATCGACATTGACATTGACATTGACATTGACATTGACATTGACATTGACATTGACATTGACATTGACATTGACATTGACATTGACATTGACATTGACATTCACATTCACATTCCCATTCACATTCACATTCACATTCACATTCACATTCACATTCACATTCACATTCACATTCACATTCACATTCACATTCACATTCACATTCACATTCACATTCACATTGACATTCACATTGACATTCACATTCACATTGACATTGACATTGACATTGACATTGACATTGACATTGACATTGACATTGACATTGACATTGACATTGACATTGACATTGACATTGACATTGACATTGACATTGACATTGACATTGACATTGACATTGACATTGACATTGACATTGACATTGACATTGACATTGACATTTACATTGACATTGACATTGACATTGACGCTCACACGGACATTGACATTGACATTGACATTGACATTGACATTGACATTGACATTGACATTGACATTGACATTGACATTGACATTGACATTGACATTGACATTGACATTGACATTGACATTGACATTGACATTGACATTGACATTGACATTGACATTGACAATCGCATTGACATTGACATTGACATTGACACTGACACTGACACTGACATTCACATTGACATTCACATCGACATTCACATTGACATTCACATCGACATTGACATTGACATTGACATTGACATTGACATTGACATTGACATTGACATTGACATTGACAATCGCATTGACATTGACATTGACATTGACACTGACACTGACACTGACATTCACATTGACATGCACATCGACATTCACATTGACATTCACATCGACATTCACATCGACATTGACATTGACATTGACATTGACATTGACATTGACATTCACATTGACATTCACATTGACATTGACATTGACATTCACATTCACATTCACATTCACATTCACATTCACATTCACATTCACATTCACATTCACATTCACATTCACATTCACATTCACATTCACAGTCATATTCACATTCACATTCACATTCACATTCACATTCACATTGACATTGACATTGACATTGACATTGACATTGACATTGACATTGACATTGACATTGACATTGACATTGACATTGACATTGACATTGACATTGACATTGACATGGACATTGACATTGACATTGACATTGACATTGACATTCACATTCACATTCACATTCCCATTCACATTCACATTCACATTCACATTCACATTCACATTCACATTCACATTCACATTCACATTCACATTCACATTCACATTCACATTCACATTGACATTGACATTCACATTCACATTCACATTCACATTCACATTCACATTCACATTCACATTCACATTCACATTCACATTGACATTGACATTGACATTGACATTGACATTGACATTGACATTGACATTGACATTGACATTGACATTGACATTGACATTGACATTGACATTGACATTGACATTGACATTGACATTGACATTGACATTGACATTGACATTGACATTGACATTGACATTGACATTTACATTGACATTGACATTGACACTGACGCTCACACGGACATTGACATTGACATTGACATTGACATTGACATTGACATTGACATTGACATTGACATTGACATTGACATTGACATTGACATTGACATTGACATTGACATTGACATTGACATTGACATTGACATTGACATTGACATTGACAATCGCATTGACATTGACATTGACATTGACACTGACACTGACACTGACATTCACATTGACATTCACATCGACATTCACATTGACATTCACATCGACATTGACATTGACATTGACATTGACATTGACATTGACATTGACATTGACATTGACATTGACATTGACAATCGCATTGACATTGACATTGACATTGACACTGACACTGACACTGACATTCACATTGACATGCACATCGACATTCACATTGACATTCACATCGACATTCACATCGACATTGACATTGACATTGACATTGACATTGACATTGACATTGACATTGACATTGACATTCACATCGACATTCACATCGACATTGACATTGACATTGACATTCACATTCACATTCACATTCACATTCACATTCACATTCACATTCACATTCACATTCACATTCACATTCACATTCACATTCACATTCACATTCACATTCACATTCACATTCACATTCACATTCACATTCACATTCACATTCACATTCACATTCACATTGAAATTGACATTGACATTGACATTGACATTGACATTGACATTGACATTGACATTGTCATTGACATTGACATTGACATTGACATTGACATTGACATTGACATTGACATTGACTTTGACTTTGACTTTGACTTTGACTTTGACTTTGACTTTGACTTTGACTTTGACTTTGACTTTGACTTTGACATTGACTTTGACTTTGACTTTGACTTTGACTTTGACTTTGACATTGACATTGACATTGACATTGACATTGACATTGACATTGACATTGACATTCACATTGACATTCACATTGACATTCACATCGACATTCACATCGACATTGACATTGACATTGACATTGACATTGACATTGACATTGACATTGACATTGACATTGACATTGACATTCACATTCACATTCACATTCACATTCCCATTCACATTCACATTCACATTCACATTCACATTCACATTCACATTCACATTCACATTCACATTCACATTCACATTCACATTCACATTCACATTCACATTCACATTCACATTCACATTCACATTGACATTCACATTCACATTCACATTCACATTCACATTCACATTGACATTGACATTGACATTGACATTGACATTGACATTGACATTGACATTGACATTGACATTGACATTGACATTGACATTGACATTGTCATTGACATTGACATTGACATTGACATTGACATTGACATTGACATTGACATTGACATTTACATTGACATTGACATTGACATTGACATTGACATTGACATTGAAATTGACATTGACATTGACATTGACATTGTCATTGACATTGACATTGACATTGACATTGACATTGACATTGACTTTGACTTTGACTTTGACTTTGACTTTGACTTTGACTTTGACTTTGACTTTGACTTTGACTTTGACTTTGACTTTGACTTTGACTTTGACTTTGACTTTGACTTTGACTTTGACTTTGACTTTGACTTTGACTTTGACTTTGACTTTGACTTTGACTTTGACTTTGACTTTGACTTTGACTTTGACTTTGACTTTGACTTTGACTTTGACTTTGACTTTGACATTGACATTGACATTGACATTGACATTGACATTGACATTGACATTCACATTGACATTCACATCGACATTCACATCGACATTGACATTGACATTCACATTCACATTCACATTCACATTCACATTCACATTCACATTCACATTCACATTCACATTCACATTCACATTCACATTCACATTCACATTCACATTCACATTCACATTCACATTCACATTCACATTCACATTCTCATTCACATTCACATTGACATTCACATTCACATTGACATTGACATTGAAATTGACATTGACATTGACATTGACATTGACATTGTCATTGACATTGACATTGACATTGACATTGACATTGACATTGACTTTGACTTTGACTTTGACTTTGACTTTGACTTTGACTTTGACTTTGACTTTGACATTGACTTTGACTTTGACTTTGACTTTGACTTTGACTTTGACTTTGACATTGACATTGACATTGACATTGACATTGACATTGACATTGACATTGACATTCACATTCACATTGACATTCACATCGACATTCACATCGACATTGACATTGACATTGACATTGACATTGACATTGACATTGACATTGACATTGACATTGACATTGACATTGACATTGACATTGACATTCACATTCACATTCACATTCACATTCCCATTCACATTAACATTCACATTCACATTCACATTCACATTCACATTCACATTCACATTCACATTCACATTCACATTCACATTCACATTGACATTCACATTGACATTCACATTGACATTCACATTCACATTCACATTCACATTCACATTCACATTCACATTCACATTCACATTCACATTCACATTCACATTCACATTGACATTGACATTGACATTGACATTGACATTGACATTGACATTGACATTGACATTGACATTGACATTGACATTGACATTGACATTGACATTGACATTGACATTGACATTGACATTGACATTGACATTGACATTGACATTGACATTGACATTTACATTGACATTGACATTGACACTGACGCTCACACGGACATTGACATTGACATTGACATTGACATTGACATTGACATTGACATTGACATTGACATTGACATTGACATTGACATTGACATTGACATTGACATTGACATTGACATTGACATTCACATTCACATTCACATTCACATTCACATTCACATTCACATTCACATTCACATTCACATTGACATTCACATTCACATTGACATTGAAATTGACATTGACATTGACATTGACATTGACATTGTCATTGACATTGACATTGACATTGACATTGACATTGACATTGACTTTGACTTTGACTTTGACTTTGACTTTGACTTTGACTTTGACTTTGACTTTGACTTTGACATTGACTTTGACTTTGACTTTGACTTTGACTTTGACTTTGACTTTGACATTGACATTGACATTGACATTGACATTGACATTGACATTGACATTCACATTGACATTCACATTGACATTCACATCGACATTCACATCGACATTGACATTGACATTGACATTGACATTGACATTGACATTGACATTGACATTGACATTGACATTGACATTGACATTGACATTGACATTCACATTCACATTCACATTCACATTCCCATTCACATTAACATTCACATTCACATTCACATTCACATTCACATTCACATTCACATTCACATTCACATTCACATTCACATTCACATTCACATTCACATTCACATTCACAGTCATATTCACATTCACATTCACATTCACATTCACATTGACATTGACATTGACATTGACATTGACAATGACATTGACTTTGACATTGACATTGACATTGACATTGACATTGACATTGACATTGACATTGACATTGACATTGACATTGACATTGACATTGACATTGACATTGACATTGACAATCGCATTGACATTGACATTGACATTGACACTGACACTGACACTGACATTCACATTGACATTCACATCGACATTCACATTGACATTCACATCGACATTCACATCGACATTGACATTGACATTGACATTGACATTGACATTGACATTCACATTGACATTCACATTGACATTGACATTCACATTCACATTCACATTCACATTCACATTCACATTCACATTCACATTCACATTCACATTCACATTCACATTCACATTCACATTCACATTCACATTCACATTCACAGTCATATTCACATTCACATTCACATTCACATTCACATTCACATTCACATTGACATTGACATTGACATTGACATTGACATTGACATTGACATTGACATTGACATTGACATTGACATTGACATTGACATTGACATGGACATTGACATTGACATTTACATTGACATTGACACTGATACTGACACTGACGCTCACACGGACATTGACATTGACATTGATATTGACATTGACTTTGACATTGACATTGACATTGACATTGACATTGACATTGAAATTGACATTGACATTGACATTGACATTGACATTGTCATTGACATTGACATTGACATTGACATTGACTTTGACTTTGACTTTGACTTTGACTTTGACTTTGACTTTGACTTTGACTTTGACTTTGACTTTGACTTTGACTTTGACTTTGACTTTGACTTTGACTTTGACTTTGACTTTGACTTTGACTTTGACTTTGACTTTGACTTTGACTTTGACTTTGACTTTGACATTGACATTGACATTGACATTGACATTGACATTCACATTCACATTCACATTCACATTCACATTCACATTCACATTCACATTCACATTCACATTCACATTCACATTCACATTGACATTGACATTGACATTGACATTGACATTGACATTCACATCGACATTCACATTGACATTCACATTGACATTCACATTGACATTCACATTGACATTCACATTGACATTGACATTCACACTCATATTCACGTTGACATTCACATTGACATTCACATTTACATTGACATTGACATTGACATTGACACTGACAATGACACTTTCACTGATACTGACACTGACACTAACACTGACAATAACACATTCACTGACACTGACACTGACACTAACAGTGACACTGACACTGACAATGACAATGACACTTTCACTGGTACTGACACTGACAATGACACATTCACTGACACTGACACTGACACTAACAGTGACACTGACACTGCCAATGTCAATGACAATGACAATGACAATGACAATGACAATGACAATGACACTGACACTTTCACTGACACTGGCACTGACATGACATTCACATTCACATTGACATTCACATTGACATTCACATTGATATTCACATTCACATTCACATTAACATTCACATTGACACTGACACTGACGGTCAGAATGACACTTTCACTGACACTGACACTGACACTGACACTGACAATGACACTGACACTGACATTCACATTCACATTGACACTGACACTGACACTGACATTCACATTGACATTCACATCGACATTCACATTGACATTCACATCGACATTCACATCGACATTGACATTGACATTGACATTGACATTGACATTCACATTGACATTCACATTGACATTGACATTCACATTCACATTCACATTCACATTCACATTCACATTCACATTCACATTCACATTCACATTCACATTCACATTCACATTCACATTCACATTCACATTCACATTCACATTCACATTCACATTCACATTCACATTCACATTCACATTCACATTCACATTCACATTCACATTCACATTCACATTGACATTGACATTGACATTGACATTGACAATGACATTGACATTGACATTGACATTGACATTGACATTGACATTGACATTGACATTGACATTGACATTGACATTGACATTGACATTGACATTGACAATCGCATTGACATTGACATTGACATTGACATTGACACTGACACTGACACTGACATTCACATTGACATTCACATCGACATTCACATTGACATTCACATCGACATTCACATCGACATTGACATTGACATTGACATTGACATTGACATTGACATTGACATTCACATTGACATTCACATTCACATTGACATTGACATTGACATTGACATTGACATTGACATTGACATTGACATTGACATTGACATTGACATTGACATTGACATTGACATTGACTTTGACTTTGACTTTGACTTTGACTTTGACTTTGACTTTGACTTTGACTTTGACTTTGACTTTGACTTTGACTTTGACTTTGACTTTGACTTTGACTTTGACTTTGACATTGACATTGACATTGACATTGACATTGACATTGACATTGACATTCACATTGACATTCACATTGACATTCACATCGACATTCACATCGACATTGACATTGACATTGACATTGACATTGACATTGACATTGACATTGACATTGACATTGACATTCACATTCACATTCACATTCACATTCACATTCACATTCACATTCACATTCACATTCACATTCACATTCACATTCACATTCACATTCACATTCACATTCACATTGACATTCACATTGACATTGACATTGACATTGACATTGACATTGACATTGACATTGACATTGACATTGACATTGACATTGACATTGACATTGACATTGACATTGACATTGACATTGACATTGACATTTACATTGACATTGACATTGACACTGACGCTCACACGGACATTGACATTGACATTGACATTGACATTGACATTGACATTGACATTGACATTGACATTGACATTGACATTGACATTGACATTGACATTGACATTGACATTGACATTGACATTGACATTGACATTGACATTGACATTGACATTGACATTGACATTGACATTGACAATCGCATTGACATTGACATTGACATTGACACTGACACTGACACTGACATTCACATTGACAATCACATCGACATTCACATTGACATTCACATCGACATTGACATTGACATTGACATTGACATTGACATTGACATTCACATTGACATTCACATTGACATTGACATTCACATTCACATTCACATTTACATTCACATTCACATTCACATTCACATTCACATTCACATTCACATTCACATTCACATTCACATTCACATTCACATTCACATTCACATTCACATTCACATTCACAGTCATATTCACATTCACATTCACATTCACATTCACATTCACATTCACATTGACATTGACATTGACAATGACATTGACATTGACATTGACATTGACATTGACATTGACATTGACATTGACATTGACATTGACATTGACATTGACATTGACATTGACATTGACATTGACATTGACATTGACAATCGCATTGACATTGACATTGACATTGACACTGACACTGACACTGACATTCACATTGACATTCACATCGACATTCACATTGACATTCACATCGACATTCACATCGACATTGACATTGACATTGACATTGACATTGACATTCACATTCACATTCACATTCACATTCACATTCACATTCACAGTCATATTCACATTCACATTCACATTCACATTCACATTCACATTCACATTGACATTGACATTGACATTGACATTGACATTGACATTGACATTGACATTGACATTGACATTGACATTGACATTGACATTGACATTGACATTGACATTTACATTGACATTGACACTGATACTGACACTGACGCTCACACGGACATTGACATTGACATTGATATTGACATTGACTTTGACATTGACATTGACATTGACATTGACATTGAAATTGACATTGACATTGACATTGACATTGACATTGACATTGTCATTGACATTGACATTGACATTGACATTGACATTGACTTTGACTTTGACATTGACTTTGACTTTGACTTTGACTTTGACTTTGACTTTGACTTTGACTTTGACTTTGACTTTGACTTTGACTTTGACTTTGACTTTGACATTGACATTGACATTGACATTGACATTGACATTTACAATCGCATTCACATTGACATTGACATTGACATTCACATTGACATTGACATTCACATTCACATTCACATTCACATTCACATTGACATTGACATTGACATTGACATTGACATTGACATTGACATTGACTTTGACTTTGACTTTGACTTTGACTTTGACTTTGACTTTGACTTTGACTTTGACTTTGACTTTGACTTTGACTTTGACTTTGACTTTGACTTTGACTTTGACTTTGACTTTGACTTTGACTTTGACTTTGACTTTGACTTTGACTTTGACTTTGACATTGACATTGACATTGACATTGACATTGACATTGACATTGACATTCACATTCACATTCACATTCACATTCACATTCACATTCACATTCACATTCACATTCACATTCACATTCACATTCACATTGACATTGACATTCACATCGACATTCACATTGACATTCACATTGACATTCACATTGACATTCACATTGACATTGACATTGACATTGACATTCACACTCATATTCACGTTGACATTCACATTGACATTCACATTTACATTGACATTGACATTGACATTGACACTGACAATGACACTTTCACTGATACTGACACTGACACTAACACTGACAATAACACATTCACTGACACTGACACTGACACTAACAGTGACACTGACACTGACAATGACAATGACACTTTCACTGGTACTGACACTGACAATGACACATTCACTGACACTGACACTGACACTAACAGTGACACTGACACTGCCAATGTCAATGACAATGACAATGACAATGACAATGACAATGACACTGACACTTTCACTGACACTGGCACTGACATGACATTCACATTCACATTGACATTCACATTGACATTCACATTGATATTCACATTCACATTCACATTAACATTCACATTGACACTGACACTGACGGTGAGAATGACACTTTCACTGACACTGACACTGACAATGACACTGACACTGACATTCACATTCACATTGACACTGACACTGACACTGACATTCACATTGACATTCACATCGACATTCACATTGACATTCACATCGACATTCACATCGACATTGACATTGACATTGACATTGACATTGACATTCACATTGACATTCACATTGACATTCACATTGACATTGACATTCACATTCACATTCACATTCACATTCACATTCACATTCACATTCACATTCACATTCACATTCACATTCACATTCACATTCACATTCACATTCACATTCACATTCACATTCACATTCACATTCACATTCACATTCACATTCACATTCACATTCACATTCACATTCACATTCACATTCACATTCACATTCACATTCACATTCACATTCACATTCACATTCACATTCACATTCACATTCACATTGACATTGACATTGACATTGACATTGACATTGACAATGACATTGACATTGACATTGACATTGACATTGACATTGACATTGACATTGACATTGACATTGACATTGACATTGACATTGACAATCGCATTGACATTGACATTGACATTGACACTGACACTGACACTGACATTCACATTGACATTCACATCGACATTCACATTGACATTCACATCGACATTCACATCGACATTGACATTGACATTGACATTGACATTGACATTGACATTCACATTGACATTGACATTCACATTCACATTCACATTCACATTCACATTCACATTCACATTCACATTCACATTCACATTCACAGTCATATTCACATTCACATTCACATTCACATTCACATTCACATTCACATTGACATTGACATTGACATTGACATTGACATTGACATTGACATTGACATTGACATTGACATTGACATTGACATTGACATTGACATTGACATTGACATTGACATTGACATTGACATTGACATTGACATTGACATTGACATTGACATTGATATTGACATTGACATTTACATTGACATTGACATTGACATTGACATTGACATTGACACTGATACTGACACTGACGCTCACACGGACATTGACATTGACATTGACATTGACATTGACATTGACATTCGCATTGACATTGACATTGACATTCGCATTGACATTCGCATTGACATTCGCATTGACATTCGCATTGACATTGACATTGAGATTCGCATTGACATTCGCATTGACATTCGCATTGACATTCGCATTGACATTCGCATTGACATTCGCATTGACTTTCGCATTGACATTCGCATTGACATTCGCATTGACATTCGCATTGACATTCGCATTGACATTCACATTGACATTCGCATTGACATTCGCATTGACATTGACATTGACATTGACATTGACATTGACATTGACATTCGCATTGACATTCGCATTGACATTCGCATTGACATTCGCATTGACATTCGCATTGACATTGACATTGACATTGACATTGACATTGACATTGACACTGACATTCACATTCACATTGACATTCACATGGACGTTCACATCGACGATCACATCCACATCGACATCGACATTGACAATCGCATTCAC
>OZ020505.1:542500-597500 GCA_963971365.1 Lasioglossum villosulum
ACATTGACATTGACATTGACATTGACATTCGCATTGACATTGACATTGACATTCGCATTGACATTCGCATTGACATTCGCATTGACATTCGCATTGACATTCGCATTGACATTCGCATTGACATTCGCATTGACATTCGCATTGACATTCGCATTGACATTCGCATTGACATTCGCATTCACATTGACATTGACATTGACATTGACATTGACATTGACATTGACATTGACATTGACATTGACATTGACATTGACATTGACATTGACATTGACATTGACATTGACATTGACATTGACATTGACATTGACATTCACATTGACATTCACATTGACATTCACATTGACATTCACATTGACATTCACATTGACATTCACATTGACATTCACATTCACATTGACAATGACATTGACATTGACATTGACATTGACATTGACATTGACATTGACATTGACATTGACATTGACATTGACATTGACATTGACATTGACAATCGCATTGACATTGACATTGACATTGACACTGACACTGACACTGACATTCACATTGACATTCACATCGACATTCACATTGACATTCACATCGACATTCACATCGACATTGACATTGACATTGACATTGACATTGACATTGACATTCACATTCACATTCACATTCCCATTCACATTCACATTCACATTCACATTCACATTCACATTCACATTCACATTCACATTCACATTCACATTCACATTCACATTCACATTCACATTCACATTCACATTCACATTCACATTCACATTCACATTCACATTCACATTCACATTCACATTCACATTCACATTCACATTCACATTCACATTCACATTCACATTCACATTCACATCGACATTGACATCGACATCGACATCGACATCGACATCGACATCGACATCGACATCGACATCGACATCGACATCGACATCGACATCGACATCGACATTGACATTGACATTGACATTGACATTGACATTGACATTGACATTGACATTGACATTGACACTGACACTGACATTCACATTCACATTTACATTCAGATTCACATTCACATTGACACTGACACTGACATCGACATTGTCATTGACATTGACATTGACATTGACATTGACATTGACATTGACATTGACATTGACATTGACATTGACATTGACATTGACATTGACATTGACATTGACATTCGCATTGACATTCGCATTGACATTCGCATTGACATTCGCATTGACATTCGCATTGACATTCGCATTGACATTCGCATTGACATTGACATTGACATTGACATTGACATTGACATTGACATTGACATTGACATTGACATTGACATTGACATTGACATTGACATTGACATTGACATTGACATTGACATTGACATTGACATTGACATTGACATTGACATTGACATTGACATTGACATTGACACTGATACTGACACTGACGCTCACACGGACATTGACATTGACATTGACATTGACATTGACATTGACATTGACATTGACATTGAAATTGACATTGACATTGACATTGACATTGACATTGTCATTGACATTGACATTGACATTGACATTGACATTGACATTGACATTGACATTGACATTGACATTGACACTGACGCTCACACGGACATTGACATTGACATTGACATTGACATTGACATTGACATTGACATTGACATTGACATTGACATTGACATTGACATTGACATTGACATTGACATTGACATTGACATTGACATTGACATTGACATTGACATTGACATTGACATTGACATTGACATTGACATTGACATTGACATTGACATTGACATTGACATTGACATTGACATTGACATTGACATTGACATTGACATTGACATTGACATTGACATTGACATTGACATTGACATTGACATTGACATTGACATTGACATTGACATTGACATTGACATTGACATTGACATTGACATTGACATTGACATTGACATTGACATTGACATTGACATTGACATTGACATTTACATTGACATTGACATTGACATTTACATTGACATTGACATTGACATTGACATTGACACTGATACTGACACTGACGCTCACACGGACATTGACATTGACATTGACATTGACATTGACATTGACATTGACATTGACATTGACATTGACATTGAAATTGACATTGACATTGACATTGACATTGTCATTGACATTGACATTGACATTGACATTGACATTGACATTGACATTGACATTGACATTGACATTGACATTGACATTGACATTGACATTGACATTGACATTGACATTGACATTGACATTGACATTGACATTGACATTGACATTGACATTGACATTGACATTCGCATTGACATTCGCATTGACATTCGCATTGACATTCGCATTGACATTCGCATTGACATTCGCATTGACATTCGCATTGACATTCGCATTGACATTCGCATTGACATTGACATTGACATTGACATTGACATTGACATTGACATTGACATTGACATTGACATTGACATTGACATTGACATTGACATTGACATTGACATTGACATTGACATTGACATTGACATTGACATTGACATTGTCATTGACATTGACATTGACATTGACATTGACATTGACTTTGACTTTGACTTTGACTTTGACTTTGACTTTGACTTTGACTTTGACTTTGACTTTGACTTTGACTTTGACTTTGACTTTGACTTTGACTTTGACTTTGACTTTGACTTTGACATTGACATTGACATTGACATTGACATTGACATTGACATTGACATTGACATTGACATTGACATTGACATTGACATTGACATTGACATTGACATTGACATTGACATTGACATTGACATTCGCATTGACATTCGCATTGACATTCGCATTGACATTCGCATTGACATTCGCATTGACATTCGCATTGACATTCGCATTGACATTCGCATTGACATTGACATTGGCATTGACATTGACATTGACATTGACATTGACATTGACATTGACATTGACATTGACATTGACATTGACATTGACATTGACATTGACATTGACACTGACACTGACACTGACACTGACATTCGCATTGACATTCGCATTGACATTCGCATTGACATTCGCATTGACATTCGCATTGACATTCGCATTGACATTCGCATTGACATTCGCATTGACATTGACATTGACATTGACATTGACATTGACATTGACATTGACATTGACATTGACATTGACATTGACATTGACATTGACATTGACATTGACATTGACATTGACATTGACATTGACATTGACATTGACATTGACACTGATACTGACACTGACGCTCACACGGACATTGACATTGACATTGACATTGACATTGACATTGACATTGAAATTGACATTGACATTGACATTGACATTGACATTGACATTGACATTGACATTGACATTGACATTGACATTGACATTGACATTGACATTGACATTGACATTGACATTGACATTTACATTGACATTGACATTGACATTTACATTGACATTGACATTGACATTGACATTGACACTGATACTGACACTGACGCTCACACGGACATTGACATTGACATTGACATTGACATTGACATTGACATTGACATTGACATTGACATTGACATTGAAATTGACATTGACATTGACATTGACATTGTCATTGACATTGACATTGACATTGACATTGACATTGACATTGACATTGACATTGACATTGACATTGACATTGACATTGACATTGACATTGACATTGACATTGACATTGACATTGACATTGACATTGACATTGACATTGACATTGACATTGACATTCGCATTGACATTCGCATTGACATTCGCATTGACATTCGCATTGACATTCGCATTGACATTCGCATTGACATTCGCATTGACATTCGCATTGACATTCGCATTGACATTGACATTGACATTGACATTGACATTGACATTGACATTGACATTGACATTGACATTGACATTGACATTGACATTGACATTGACATTGACATTGACATTGACATTGACATTGACATTGACATTGACATTGTCATTGACATTGACATTGACATTGACATTGACATTGACTTTGACTTTGACTTTGACTTTGACTTTGACTTTGACTTTGACTTTGACTTTGACTTTGACTTTGACTTTGACTTTGACTTTGACTTTGACTTTGACTTTGACTTTGACTTTGACTTTGACATTGACATTGACATTGACATTGACATTGACATTGACATTGACATTGACATTGACATTGACATTGACATTGACATTGACATTGACATTGACATTGACATTGACATTGACATTGACATTCGCATTGACATTCGCATTGACATTCGCATTGACATTCGCATTGACATTCGCATTGACATTCGCATTGACATTCGCATTGACATTCGCATTGACATTGACATTGGCATTGACATTGACATTGACATTGACATTGACATTGACATTGACATTGACATTGACATTGACATTGACATTGACATTGACATTGACATTGACACTGACACTGACACTGACACTGACATTCGCATTGACATTCGCATTGACATTCGCATTGACATTCGCATTGACATTCGCATTGACATTCGCATTGACATTCGCATTGACATTCGCATTGACATTGACATTGACATTGACATTGACATTGACATTGACATTGACATTGACATTGACATTGACATTGACATTGACACTGATACTGACACTGACGCTCACACGGACATTGACATTGACATTGACATTGACATTGACATTGACATTGAAATTGACATTGACATTGACATTGACATTGACATTGACATTGTCATTGACATTGACATTGACATTGACATTGACATTGACATTGACTTTGACTTTGACTTTGACTTTGACTTTGACTTTGACTTTGACTTTGACTTTGACTTTGACTTTGACTTTGACTTTGACTTTGACTTTGACTTTGACTTTGACTTTGACTTTGACTTTGACTTTGACTTTGACTTTGACTTTGACTTTGACTTTGACTTTGACTTTGACTTTGACTTTGACTTTGACTTTGACTTTGACTTTGACTTTGACTTTGACTTTGACTTTGACTTTGACTTTGACTTTGACTTTGACTTTGACTTTGACTTTGACTTTGACTTTGACTTTGACTTTGACTTTGACTTTGACTTTGACTTTGACTTTGACTTTGACTTTGACTTTGACTTTGACTTTGACTTTGACTTTGACTTTGACTTTGACTTTGACTTTGACTTTGACTTTGACTTTGACTTTGACTTTGACTTTGACATTGACATTGACATTGACATTCACATTGACATTCACATCGACATTCACATCGACATTGACATTGACATTGACATTGACATTGACATTGACATTGACATTCACATTCACATTCACATTCACATTCACATTCACATTCACATTCACATTCACATTCACATTCACATTCACATTCACATTCACATTCACATTCACATTCACATTCACATTCACATTCACATTCACATTCACATTCACATTCACATTCACATTGACATTGACATTGACATTGACATTGACATTGAAATTGACATTGACATTGACATTGACATTGACATTGTCATTGACATTGACATTGACATTGACATTGACATTGACATTGACTTTGACTTTGACTTTGACATTGACATTGACATTGTCATTGACATTGACATTGACATTGACATTGACATTGACTTTGACTTTGACTTTGACTTTGACTTTGACTTTGACTTTGACTTTGACTTTGACTTTGACTTTGACTTTGACTTTGACTTTGACTTTGACTTTGACTTTGACTTTGACTTTGACATTGACATTGACATTGACATTGACATTGACATTGACATTGACATTGACATTGACATTGACATTGACATTGACATTGACATTGACATTGACATTGACATTGACATTGACATTGACATTGACATTCGCATTGACATTCGCATTGACATTCGCATTGACATTCGCATTGACATTCGCATTGACATTCGCATTGACATTCGCATTGACATTCGCATTGACATTGACATTGGCATTGACATTGACATTGACATTGACATTGACATTGACATTGACATTGACATTGACATTGACATTGACATTGACATTGACATTGACATTGACACTGACACTGACACTGACACTGACATTCGCATTGACATTCGCATTGACATTCGCATTGACATTCGCATTGACATTCGCATTGACATTCGCATTGACATTCGCATTGACATTCGCATTGACATTGACATTGACATTGACATTGACATTGACATTGACATTGACATTGACATTGACATTGACATTGACATTGACATTGACATTGACATTGACATTGACATTGACATTGACATTGACATTGACATTGACATTGACATTGACATTGACATTGACACTGATACTGACACTGACGCTCACACGGACATTGACATTGACATTGACATTGACATTGACATTGACATTGAAATTGACATTGACATTGACATTGACATTGACATTGACATTGTCATTGACATTGACATTGACATTGACATTGACATTGACATTGACTTTGACTTTGACTTTGACTTTGACTTTGACTTTGACTTTGACTTTGACTTTGACTTTGACTTTGACTTTGACTTTGACTTTGACTTTGACTTTGACTTTGACTTTGACTTTGACTTTGACTTTGACTTTGACTTTGACTTTGACTTTGACTTTGACTTTGACTTTGACTTTGACTTTGACTTTGACTTTGACTTTGACTTTGACTTTGACTTTGACTTTGACTTTGACTTTGACTTTGACTTTGACTTTGACTTTGACTTTGACTTTGACTTTGACTTTGACTTTGACTTTGACTTTGACTTTGACTTTGACTTTGACTTTGACTTTGACTTTGACTTTGACTTTGACTTTGACTTTGACTTTGACTTTGACTTTGACTTTGACTTTGACTTTGACTTTGACTTTGACTTTGACATTGACATTGACATTGACATTCACATCGACATTCACATCGACATTGACATTGACATTGACATTGACATTGACATTGACATTGACATTCACATTCACATTCACATTCACATTCACATTCACATTCACATTCACATTCACATTCACATTCACATTCACATTCACATTCACATTCACATTCACATTCACATTCACATTCACATTCACATTCACATTCACATTCACATTCACATTGACATTGACATTGACATTGACATTGAAATTGACATTGACATTGACATTGACATTGACATTGTCATTGACATTGACATTGACATTGACATTGACATTGACATTGACTTTGACTTTGACTTTGACTTTGACTTTGACTTTGACTTTGACTTTGACTTTGACTTTGACTTTGACTTTGACTTTGACTTTGACTTTGACTTTGACTTTGACATTGACATTGACATTGACATTGACATTGACATTGACATTGACATTGACATTCGCATTGACATTCGCATTGACATTCGCATTGACATTCGCATTGACATTCGCATTGACATTCGCATTGACATTCGCATTGACATTCGCATTGACATTCGCATTGACATTCGCATTGACATTCGCATTGACATTCGCATTGACATTCGCATTGACATTGACATTGACATTCGCATTGACATTGACATTGACATTGACATTGACATTGACATTGACATTGACATTGACATTGACATTGACATTGAAATTGACATTGACATTGACATTGACATTGTCATTGACATTGACATTGACATTGACATTGACATTGACATTGACTTTGACTTTGACTTTGACTTTGACTTTGACTTTGACTTTGACTTTGACTTTGACTTTGACTTTGACTTTGACTTTGACTTTGACTTTGACTTTGACTTTGACTTTGACTTTGACTTTGACTTTGACTTTGACTTTGACTTTGACTTTGACTTTGACTTTGACTTTGACTTTGACTTTGACTTTGACTTTGACTTTGACTTTGACTTTGACTTTGACTTTGACTTTGACTTTGACTTTGACTTTGACTTTGACTTTGACTTTGACTTTGACTTTGACTTTGACTTTGACATTGACATTGACATTGACATTGACATTGACATTGACATTCACATCGACATTCACATCGACATTGACATTGACATTGACATTCACATTCACATTCACATTCACATTCACATTCACATTCACATTCACATTCACATTCACATTCACATTCACATTCACTATCACATTCACATTCACATTCACATTCACATTCACATTCACATTCACATTCACATTCACATTCACATTCACATTCACATTCACATTCACATTCACATTCACATTCACATTCACATTCACATTCACATTCACATTCACATTCACATTCACATTCACATTCACATTCACATTCACATTCACATTCACATTCACATTCACATTGACATTGACATTGACATTGACATTGACATTGACATTGACATTGTCATTGACATTGACATTGACATTGACATTGACATTGACTTTGACTTTGACTTTGACTTTGACTTTGACTTTGACTTTGACTTTGACTTTGACTTTGACTTTGACTTTGACTTTGACTTTGACTTTGACATTGACATTGACATTGACATTGACATTGACATTGACATTGACATTGACATTGACATTGACATTGACATTGACATTGACATTGACATTGACATTGACATTGACATTGACATTCGCATTGACATTCGCATTGACATTCGCATTGACATTCGCATTGACATTCGCATTGACATTCGCATTGACATTCGCATTGACATTCGCATTGACATTCGCATTGACATTCGCATTGACATTCGCATTGACATTGACATTGGCATTGACATTGACATTGACATTGACATTGACATTGACATTGACATTGACATTGACATTGACATTGACATTGACATTGACATTGACACTGACACTGACACTGACACTGACATTCGCATTGACATTCGCATTGACATTCGCATTGACATTCGCATTGACATTCGCATTGACATTCGCATTGACATTCGCATTGACATTCGCATTGACATT
This sequence comes from Lasioglossum villosulum, assembly GCA_963971365.1. Taxonomy (NCBI): domain Eukaryota; kingdom Metazoa; phylum Arthropoda; class Insecta; order Hymenoptera; family Halictidae; genus Lasioglossum; species Lasioglossum villosulum. Next base: position 551,578 of record OZ020505.1, read on the forward strand.
GACATTGACATTGACATTGACATTGACATTGACATTGACATTGACATTGACATTGACATTGACATTGACATTGACATTGACATTGACATTGACATTGACATTGACATTGACATTGACATTGACATTGACATTGACATTGACATTGACATTGACACTGATACTGACACTGACGCTCACACGGACATTGACATTGACATTGACATTGACATTGACATTGACATTGACATTGACATTGACATTGAAATTGACATTGACATTGACATTGACATTGACATTGTCATTGACATTGACATTGACATTGACATTGACATTGACTTTGACTTTGACTTTGACTTTGACTTTGACTTTGACTTTGACTTTGACTTTGACTTTGACTTTGACTTTGACTTTGACTTTGACTTTGACTTTGACTTTGACTTTGACTTTGACTTTGACTTTGACTTTGACTTTGACTTTGACTTTGACTTTGACTTTGACTTTGACTTTGACTTTGACTTTGACTTTGACTTTGACTTTGACTTTGACTTTGACTTTGACTTTGACATTGACATTGACATTGACATTCACATTGACATTCACATCGACATTCACATCGACATTGACATTGACATTGACATTGACATTGACATTCACATTCACATTCACATTCACATTCACATTCACATTCACATTCACATTCACATTCACATTCACATTCACATTCACATTCACATTCACATTCACATTCACATTCACATTCACATTCACATTCACATTCACATTCACATTCACATTCACATTCACATTCACATTCACATTCACATTCACATTCACATTGACATTGACATTGAAATTGACATTGACATTGACATTGACATTGTCATTGACATTGACATTGACATTGACATTGACATTGACATTGACATTGACATTGACTTTGACTTTGACTTTGACTTTGACTTTGACTTTGACTTTGACTTTGACTTTGACTTTGACTTTGACTTTGACTTTGACTTTGACTTTGACTTTGACTTTGACATTGACATTGACATTGACATTGACATTGACATTGACATTGACATTGACATTCACATTGACATTCACATCGACATTCACATCGACATTGACATTGACATTGACATTGACATTGACATTGACATTGACATTGACATTCACATTCACATTCACATTCACATTCACATTCACATTCACATTCACATTCACATTCACATTCACATTCACATTCACATTCACATTCACATTCACATTCACATTCACATTCACATTCACATTGACTTTGACTTTGACTTTGACTTTGACTTTGACTTTGACTTTGACTTTGACTTTGACTTTGACTTTGACTTTGACTTTGACTTTGACTTTGACTTTGACTTTGACTTTGACTTTGACTTTGACTTTGACTTTGACTTTGACTTTGACTTTGACTTTGACTTTGACTTTGACTTTGACTTTGACTTTGACTTTGACTTTGACTTTGACTTTGACTTTGACTTTGACTTTGACTTTGACTTTGACTTTGACTTTGACTTTGACTTTGACTTTGACTTTGACTTTGACTTTGACTTTGACTTTGACTTTGACTTTGACTTTGACTTTGACTTTGACTTTGACTTTGACTTTGACTTTGACTTTGACTTTGACTTTGACTTTGACTTTGACTTTGACTTTGACTTTGACTTTGACTTTGACATTGACATTGACATTGACATTCACATTGACATTCACATCGACATTCACATCGACATTGACATTGACATTGACATTGACATTGACATTGACATTGACATTCACATTCACATTCACATTCACATTCACATTCACATTCACATTCACATTCACATTCACATTCACATTCACATTCACATTCACATTCACATTCACATTCACATTCACATTCACATTCACATTCACATTCACATTCACATTCACATTCACATTGACATTGACATTGACATTGACATTGACATTGAAATTGACATTGACATTGACATTGACATTGACATTGTCATTGACATTGACATTGACATTGACATTGACATTGACATTGACTTTGACTTTGACTTTGACATTGACATTGACATTGTCATTGACATTGACATTGACATTGACATTGACATTGACTTTGACTTTGACTTTGACTTTGACTTTGACTTTGACTTTGACTTTGACTTTGACTTTGACTTTGACTTTGACTTTGACTTTGACTTTGACTTTGACTTTGACTTTGACTTTGACATTGACATTGACATTGACATTGACATTGACATTGACATTGACATTGACATTGACATTGACATTGACATTGACATTGACATTGACATTGACATTGACATTGACATTGACATTGACATTGACATTCGCATTGACATTCGCATTGACATTCGCATTGACATTCGCATTGACATTCGCATTGACATTCGCATTGACATTCGCATTGACATTCGCATTGACATTGACATTGGCATTGACATTGACATTGACATTGACATTGACATTGACATTGACATTGACATTGACATTGACATTGACATTGACATTGACATTGACATTGACACTGACACTGACACTGACACTGACATTCGCATTGACATTCGCATTGACATTCGCATTGACATTCGCATTGACATTCGCATTGACATTCGCATTGACATTCGCATTGACATTCGCATTGACATTGACATTGACATTGACATTGACATTGACATTGACATTGACATTGACATTGACATTGACATTGACATTGACATTGACATTGACATTGACATTGACATTGACATTGACATTGACATTGACATTGACATTGACATTGACACTGATACTGACACTGACGCTCACACGGACATTGACATTGACATTGACATTGACATTGACATTGACATTGAAATTGACATTGACATTGACATTGACATTGACATTGACATTGTCATTGACATTGACATTGACATTGACATTGACATTGACATTGACTTTGACTTTGACTTTGACTTTGACTTTGACTTTGACTTTGACTTTGACTTTGACTTTGACTTTGACTTTGACTTTGACTTTGACTTTGACTTTGACTTTGACTTTGACTTTGACTTTGACTTTGACTTTGACTTTGACTTTGACTTTGACTTTGACTTTGACTTTGACTTTGACTTTGACTTTGACTTTGACTTTGACTTTGACTTTGACTTTGACTTTGACTTTGACTTTGACTTTGACTTTGACTTTGACTTTGACTTTGACTTTGACTTTGACTTTGACTTTGACTTTGACTTTGACTTTGACTTTGACTTTGACTTTGACTTTGACTTTGACTTTGACTTTGACTTTGACTTTGACTTTGACTTTGACTTTGACTTTGACTTTGACTTTGACTTTGACTTTGACTTTGACATTGACATTGACATTGACATTCACATCGACATTCACATCGACATTGACATTGACATTGACATTGACATTGACATTGACATTGACATTCACATTCACATTCACATTCACATTCACATTCACATTCACATTCACATTCACATTCACATTCACATTCACATTCACATTCACATTCACATTCACATTCACATTCACATTCACATTCACATTCACATTCACATTCACATTCACATTCACATTGACATTGACATTGACATTGACATTGAAATTGACATTGACATTGACATTGACATTGACATTGTCATTGACATTGACATTGACATTGACATTGACATTGACATTGACTTTGACTTTGACTTTGACTTTGACTTTGACTTTGACTTTGACTTTGACTTTGACTTTGACTTTGACTTTGACTTTGACTTTGACTTTGACTTTGACTTTGACATTGACATTGACATTGACATTGACATTGACATTGACATTGACATTGACATTCGCATTGACATTCGCATTGACATTCGCATTGACATTCGCATTGACATTCGCATTGACATTCGCATTGACATTCGCATTGACATTCGCATTGACATTCGCATTGACATTCGCATTGACATTCGCATTGACATTCGCATTGACATTCGCATTGACATTGACATTGACATTCGCATTGACATTGACATTGACATTGACATTGACATTGACATTGACATTGACATTGACATTGACATTGACATTGAAATTGACATTGACATTGACATTGACATTGTCATTGACATTGACATTGACATTGACATTGACATTGACATTGACTTTGACTTTGACTTTGACTTTGACTTTGACTTTGACTTTGACTTTGACTTTGACTTTGACTTTGACTTTGACTTTGACTTTGACTTTGACTTTGACTTTGACTTTGACTTTGACTTTGACTTTGACTTTGACTTTGACTTTGACTTTGACTTTGACTTTGACTTTGACTTTGACTTTGACTTTGACTTTGACTTTGACTTTGACTTTGACTTTGACTTTGACTTTGACTTTGACTTTGACTTTGACTTTGACATTGACATTGACATTGACATTGACATTGACATTGACATTCACATCGACATTCACATCGACATTGACATTGACATTGACATTCACATTCACATTCACATTCACATTCACATTCACATTCACATTCACATTCACATTCACATTCACATTCACATTCACTATCACATTCACATTCACATTCACATTCACATTCACATTCACATTCACATTCACATTCACATTCACATTCACATTCACATTCACATTCACATTCACATTCACATTCACATTCACATTCACATTCACATTCACATTCACATTCACATTCACATTCACATTCACATTCACATTCACATTCACATTCACATTCACATTCACATTGACATTGACATTGACATTGACATTGACATTGACATTGACATTGTCATTGACATTGACATTGACATTGACATTGACATTGACTTTGACTTTGACTTTGACTTTGACTTTGACTTTGACTTTGACTTTGACTTTGACTTTGACTTTGACTTTGACTTTGACTTTGACTTTGACATTGACATTGACATTGACATTGACATTGACATTGACATTGACATTGACATTGACATTGACATTGACATTGACATTGACATTGACATTGACATTGACATTGACATTGACATTCGCATTGACATTCGCATTGACATTCGCATTGACATTCGCATTGACATTCGCATTGACATTCGCATTGACATTCGCATTGACATTCGCATTGACATTCGCATTGACATTCGCATTGACATTCGCATTGACATTGACATTGGCATTGACATTGACATTGACATTGACATTGACATTGACATTGACATTGACATTGACATTGACATTGACATTGACATTGACATTGACACTGACACTGACACTGACACTGACATTCGCATTGACATTCGCATTGACATTCGCATTGACATTCGCATTGACATTCGCATTGACATTCGCATTGACATTCGCATTGACATTCGCATTGACATTGACATTGACATTGACATTGACATTGACATTGACATTGACATTGACATTGACATTGACATTGACATTGACATTGACATTGACATTGACATTGACATTGACATTGACATTGACATTGACATTGACATTGACATTGACATTGACATTGACATTGACACTGATACTGACACTGACGCTCACACGGACATTGACATTGACATTGACATTGACATTGACATTGACATTGACATTGACATTGACATTGAAATTGACATTGACATTGACATTGACATTGACATTGTCATTGACATTGACATTGACATTGACATTGACATTGACTTTGACTTTGACTTTGACTTTGACTTTGACTTTGACTTTGACTTTGACTTTGACTTTGACTTTGACTTTGACTTTGACTTTGACTTTGACTTTGACTTTGACTTTGACTTTGACTTTGACTTTGACTTTGACTTTGACTTTGACTTTGACTTTGACTTTGACTTTGACTTTGACTTTGACTTTGACTTTGACTTTGACTTTGACTTTGACTTTGACTTTGACTTTGACTTTGACATTGACATTGACATTGACATTCACATTGACATTCACATCGACATTCACATCGACATTGACATTGACATTGACATTGACATTGACATTCACATTCACATTCACATTCACATTCACATTCACATTCACATTCACATTCACATTCACATTCACATTCACATTCACATTCACATTCACATTCACATTCACATTCACATTCACATTCACATTCACATTCACATTCACATTCACATTCACATTCACATTCACATTCACATTCACATTCACATTCACATTGACATTGACATTGAAATTGACATTGACATTGACATTGACATTGTCATTGACATTGACATTGACATTGACATTGACATTGACATTGACATTGACATTGACTTTGACTTTGACTTTGACTTTGACTTTGACTTTGACTTTGACTTTGACTTTGACTTTGACTTTGACTTTGACTTTGACTTTGACTTTGACTTTGACTTTGACATTGACATTGACATTGACATTGACATTGACATTGACATTGACATTGACATTCACATTGACATTCACATCGACATTCACATCGACATTGACATTGACATTGACATTGACATTGACATTGACATTGACATTGACATTCACATTCACATTCACATTCACATTCACATTCACATTCACATTCACATTCACATTCACATTCACATTCACATTCACATTCACATTCACATTCACATTCACATTCACATTCACATTCACATTGACATTGACATTGACATTGACATTGACATTGACATTCACATTCACATTCACATTCACATTCACATTCACATTCACATTGACATTGACATTGACATTGACATTGACATTGACATTGACATTGACACTGACGCTCACACTGACGCTCACACGGACATTGACATTGACATTGACATTGACATTGACATTGACATTGACATTGACATTGACATTGACATTGACATTGACATTGACATTGACATTGACATTGACATTGACATTGACATTGACATTGACATTGACATTGACATTGACATTGACATTGACATTGACATTGACATTGACATTGACATTGACATTGACATTGACATTGACATTGACATTTACATTGACATTGACATTGACATTGACATTGACATTGACATTGACATTGACATTGACATTGACATTGACATTGACATTGACATTGACATTGACATTGACATTGACATTGACATTGACATTGACATTGACATTGACATTGACATTGACATTGACATTGACATTGACATTGACATTGACATTGACATTGACATTGACATTGACATTGACATTGACATTGACATTGACATTGACATTGACATTGACATTGACATTGACATTGACATTGACATTGACATTGACATTGACATTGACATTTACATTGACATTGACATTGACATTTACATTGACATTGACATTGACATTGACATTGACACTGATACTGACACTGACGCTCACACGGACATTGACATTGACATTGACATTGACATTGACATTGACATTGACATTGACATTGACATTGACATTGACATTGACATTGAAATTGACATTGACATTGACATTGACATTGTCATTGACATTGACATTGACATTGACATTGACATTGACATTGACATTGACTTTGACTTTGACTTTGACTTTGACTTTGACTTTGACTTTGACTTTGACTTTGACTTTGACTTTGACTTTGACTTTGACTTTGACTTTGACATTGACATTGACATTGACATTCACATTGACATTCACATCGACATTCACATCGACATTGACATTGACATTGACATTGACATTGACATTGACATTGACATTGACATTGACATTGACATTGACATTCACATTCACATTCACATTCACATTCACATTCACATTGACATTGACATTGACATTGACATTGACATTGACATTCACATTGACATTCACATTGACATTCACATTGACATTCACATTGACATTCACATTGACATTGACTTTGACTTTGACTTTGACTTTGACTTTGACTTTGACATTGACATTGACATTGACATTGACATTGACATTGACATTCACATTCACATTCACATTGACATTCACATTGACATTCACATTGACATTCACATTGACATTCACATTCACATTGACAATGACATTGACATTGACATTGACATTGACATTGACATTGACATTGACATTGACATTGACATTGACATTGACATTGACATTGACAATCGCATTGACAATCGCATTGACATTGACATTGACTTTGACATTGACAATTGACATTGACATTCACATTGACATTCACATTGACATTCACATCGACATTCACATCGACATTGACATTGACATTGACATTGACATTCACATTCACATTCACATTCACATTCACATTCACATTCACATTCACATTCACATTCACATTCACATTCACATTCACATTCACATTCACATTCACATTCACATTCACATTCACATTCACATTCACATTCACATTCACATTCACATTCACATTCACATTCACATTGACATTGAAATTGACATTGACATTGACATTGACATTGACATTGACATTGACATTGACATTGACATTGACATTGACACTGACGCTCACACGGACATTGACATTGACATTGACATTGACATTGACATTGACATTGACATTGACATTGACATTGACATTGACATTGACATTGACATTGACATTGACATTGACATTGACATTGACATTGACATTGACATTGACATTGACATTGACATTGACATTGACATTGACATTGACATTGACATTGACATTGACATTGACATTGACATTGACATTGACATTGACATTGACATTGACATTGACATTGACATTGACATTGACATTGACATTGACATTGACATTGACATTGACATTGACATTGACATTGACATTGACATTGACATTGACATTTACATTTACATTGACATTGACATTGACATAGACATTGACATTGACATTGACATTGACATTGACATTGACATTGACATTGACATTCACATTCACATTCACATTCACATTCACATTCACATTCACATTCACATTCACATTCACATTCACATTGACATTCGCATTGACATTCGCATTGACATTCGCATTGACATTCGCATTGACATTCGCATTGACATTCGCATTGACATTCGCATTGACATTCGCATTGACATTCGCATTGACATTCGCATTGACATTCGCATTGACATTCGCATTGACATTCGCATTGACATTCGCATTGACATTCGCATTGACATTCGCATTGACATTCGCATTGACATTCGCATTGACATTGACATTGACATTGACATTGACATTGACATTGACATTGACATTGACATTGACATTGACATTGACATTGACATTGACATTGACATTGACATTGACATTGACATTGACATTGACATTGACATTCGCATTGACATTTGCATTGACATTCGCATTGACATTCGCATTGACATTCGCATTGACATTCGCATTGACATTCGCATTGACATTCGCATTGACATTGACATTGGCATTGACATTGACATTGACATTGACATTGACATTGACATTGACATTGACATTGACATTGACATTGACATTGACACTGACACTGACACTGACACTGACACTGACATTCGCATTGACATTCGCATTGACATTCGCATTGACATTCGCATTGACATTCGCATTGACATTCGCATTGACATTCGCATTGACATTCGCATTGACATTGACATTGACATTGACATTGACATTGACATTGACATTGACATTCGCATTGACATTGACATTGACATTGACATTGACATTGACATTGACATTGACATTGACATTGACATTGACATTGACATTGACATTGACATTGACATTGACATTGACATTGACATTGACATTGACATTGACATTGACATTGACATTGACATTGACATTGACATTGACATTAACATTGACATTGACATTGACATTGACATTGACATTGACATTGACATTGACATTGACATTTACATTGACATTGACATTGACATTTACATTGACATTGACATTGACATTGACATTGACACTGATACTGACACTGACGCTCACACGGACATTGACATTGACATTGACATTGACATTGACATTGACATTGACATTGACATTGACATTGACATTGACATTGAAATTGACATTGACATTGACATTGACATTGTCATTGACATTGACATTGACATTGACATTGACATTGACATTGACATTGACATTGACATTGACATTGACATTGACATTGACATTGACATTGACATTGACATTGACATTGACATTGACATTGACATTGACATTGACATTGACATTGACATTGACATTGACATTGACATTGACATTCGCATTGACATTCGCATTGACATTCGCATTGACATTCGCATTGACATTCGCATTGACATTCGCATTGACATTCGCATTGACATTCGCATTGACATTCGCATTGACATTGACATTGACATTGACATTGACATTGACATTGACATTGACATTGACATTGACATTGACATTGACATTGACATTGACATTGACATTGACATTGACATTGACATTGACATTGACATTGACATTGACATTGTCATTGACATTGACATTGACATTGACATTGACATTGACTTTGACTTTGACTTTGACTTTGACTTTGACTTTGACTTTGACTTTGACTTTGACTTTGACTTTGACTTTGACTTTGACTTTGACTTTGACTTTGACTTTGACTTTGACTTTGACTTTGACTTTGACTTTGACATTGACATTGACATTGACATTGACATTGACATTGACATTGACATTGACATTGACATTGACATTGACATTGACATTGACATTGACATTGACATTGACATTGACATTGACATTCGCATTGACATTCGCATTGACATTCGCATTGACATTCGCATTGACATTCGCATTGACATTCGCATTGACATTCGCATTGACATTCGCATTGACATTCGCATTGACATTGACATTGGCATTGACATTGACATTGACATTGACATTGACATTGACATTGACATTGACATTGACATTGACATTGACATTGACATTGACATTGACACTGACACTGACACTGACACTGACATTCGCATTGACATTCGCATTGACATTCGCATTGACATTCGCATTGACATTCGCATTGACATTCGCATTGACATTCGCATTGACATTCGCATTGACATTGACATTGACATTGACATTGACATTGACATTGACATTGACATTGACATTGACATTGACATTGACATTGACATTGACATTGACATTGACATTGACATTGACACTGATACTGACACTGACGCTCACACGGACATTGACATTGACATTGACATTGACATTGACATTGACATTGAAATTGACATTGACATTGACATTGACATTGACATTGACATTGTCATTGACATTGACATTGACATTGACATTGACATTGACATTGACTTTGACTTTGACTTTGACTTTGACTTTGACTTTGACTTTGACTTTGACTTTGACTTTGACTTTGACTTTGACTTTGACTTTGACTTTGACTTTGACTTTGACTTTGACTTTGACTTTGACTTTGACTTTGACTTTGACTTTGACTTTGACTTTGACTTTGACTTTGACTTTGACTTTGACTTTGACTTTGACTTTGACTTTGACTTTGACTTTGACTTTGACTTTGACTTTGACTTTGACTTTGACTTTGACTTTGACTTTGACTTTGACTTTGACTTTGACTTTGACTTTGACTTTGACTTTGACTTTGACTTTGACTTTGACTTTGACTTTGACTTTGACTTTGACTTTGACTTTGACTTTGACTTTGACTTTGACTTTGACTTTGACTTTGACTTTGACTTTGACTTTGACTTTGACTTTGACTTTGACTTTGACTTTGACTTTGACTTTGACTTTGACTTTGACTTTGACTTTGACTTTGACTTTGACTTTGACTTTGACTTTGACTTTGACTTTGACTTTGACTTTGACTTTGACTTTGACTTTGACTTTGACTTTGACTTTGACTTTGACTTTGACTTTGACTTTGACTTTGACATTGACATTGACATTCACATTGACATTCACATTGACATTCACATCGACATTCACATCGACATTGACATTGACATTGACATTGACATTCACATTCACATTCACATTCACATTCACATTCACATTCACATTCACATTCACATTCACATTCACATTCACATTCACATTCACATTCACATTCACATTCACATTCACATTCACATTCACATTCACATTCACATTCACATTCACATTCACATTCACATTCACATTCACATTCACATTCACATTCACATTCACATTGACATTGACATTGACATTGACATTGACATTGACATTGACATTGACATTGTCATTGACATTGACATTGACATTGACATTGACATTGACTTTGACTTTGACTTTGACTTTGACTTTGACTTTGACTTTGACTTTGACTTTGACTTTGACTTTGACTTTGACTTTGACTTTGACTTTGACATTGACATTGACATTGACATTGACATTGACATTGACATTGACATTGACATTGACATTGACATTGACATTGACATTGACATTGACATTGACATTGACATTGACATTCGCATTGACATTCGCATTGACATTCGCATTGACATTCGCATTGACATTCGCATTGACATTCGCATTGACATTCGCATTGACATTCGCATTGACATTCGCATTGACATTCGCATTGACATTCGCATTGACATTGACATTGGCATTGACATTGACATTGACATTGACATTGACATTGACATTGACATTGACATTGACATTGACATTGACATTGACATTGACATTGACATTGACATTGACATTGACACTGACACTGACACTGACACTGACATTCGCATTGACATTCGCATTGACATTCGCATTGACATTCGCATTGACATTCGCATTGACATTCGCATTGACATTCGCATTGACATTCGCATTGACATTGACATTGACATTGACATTGACATTGACATTGACATTGACATTGACATTGACATTGACATTGACATTGACATTGACATTGACATTGACATTGACATTGACATTGACATTGACATTGACATTGACATTGACATTGACATTGACATTGACATTGACATTGACATTGACATTGACATTGACATTGACATTGACATTGATACTGACACTGACGCTCACACGGACATTGACATTGACATTGACATTGACATTGACATTGACATTGACATTGACATTGACATTGAAATTGACATTGACATTGACATTGACATTGACATTGTCATTGACATTGACATTGACATTGACATTGACATTGACTTTGACTTTGACTTTGACTTTGACTTTGACTTTGACTTTGACTTTGACTTTGACTTTGACTTTGACTTTGACTTTGACTTTGACTTTGACTTTGACTTTGACTTTGACTTTGACTTTGACTTTGACTTTGACTTTGACTTTGACTTTGACTTTGACTTTGACTTTGACTTTGACTTTGACTTTGACTTTGACTTTGACTTTGACTTTGACTTTGACTTTGACTTTGACTTTGACTTTGACTTTGACTTTGACTTTGACTTTGACTTTGACTTTGACTTTGACTTTGACTTTGACTTTGACTTTGACTTTGACTTTGACTTTGACTTTGACTTTGACTTTGACTTTGACTTTGACTTTGACTTTGACATTGACATTGACATTGACATTCACATTGACATTCACATCGACATTCACATCGACATTGACATTGACATTGACATTGACATTGACATTCACATTCACATTCACATTCACATTCACATTCACATTCACATTCACATTCACATTCACATTCACATTCACATTCACATTCACATTCACATTCACATTCACATTCACATTCACATTCACATTCACATTCACATTCACATTCACATTCACATTCACATTCACATTCACATTGACATTGACATTGAAATTGACATTGACATTGACATTGACATTGACATTGTCATTGACATTGACATTGACATTGACATTGACATTGACATTGACATTGACTTTGACTTTGACTTTGACTTTGACTTTGACTTTGACTTTGACTTTGACTTTGACTTTGACTTTGACTTTGACTTTGACTTTGACTTTGACTTTGACTTTGACATTGACATTGACATTGACATTGACATTGACATTGACATTGACATTGACATTCACATTGACATTCACATCGACATTCACATCGACATTGACATTGACATTGACATTGACATTGACATTGACATTGACATTCACATTCACATTCACATTCACATTCACATTCACATTCACATTCACATTCACATTCACATTCACATTCACATTCACATTCACATTCACATTCACATTCACATTCACATTCACATTCACATTCACATTGACATTGACATTGACATTGACATTCACATTCACATTCACATTCACATTCACATTCACATTCACATTCACATTCACATTGACATTGACATTGACATTGACATTGACATTGACATTGACATTGACATTGACACTGACGCTCACACTGACGCTCACACGGACATTGACATTGACATTGACATTGACATTGACATTGACATTGACATTGACATTGACATTGACATTGACATTGACATTGACATTGACATTGACATTGACATTGACATTGACATTGACATTGACATTGACATTGACATTGACATTGACATTGACATTGACATTGACATTGACATTGACATTGACATTGACATTGACATTGACATTGACATTGACATTGACATTGACATTGACATTGACATTGACATTGACATTGACATTGACATTTACATTTACATTGACATTGACATTGACATTGACATTGACATTGACATTGACATTGACATTGACATTGACATTGACATTGACATTGAAATTGACATTGACATTGACATTGACATTGACATTGACATTGACATTGACATTGACATTGACATTGACATTGACATTGACATTGACATTGACATTGACATTGACATTGACATTGACATTGACATTGACATTGACATTGACATTGACATTGACATTGACATTGACATTGACATTGACATTGACATTGACATTGACATTGACATTTACATTGACATTGACATTGACATTTACATTGACATTGACATTGACATTGACATTGACACTGATACTGACACTGACGCTCACACGGACATTGACATTGACATTGACATTGACATTGACATTGACATTGACATTGACATTGACATTGACATTGACATTGACATTGACATTGACATTGACATTCACATTCACATTCACATTCACATTCACATTCACATTCACATTCACATTCACATTCACATTCACATTCACATTGACATTCGCATTGACATTCGCATTGACATTCGCATTGACATTCGCATTGACATTCGCATTGACATTCGCATTGACATTCGCATTGACATTCGCATTGACATTCGCATTGACATTCGCATTGACATTCGCATTGACATTCGCATTGACATTCGCATTGACATTCGCATTGACATTCGCATTGACATTCGCATTGACATTCGCATTGACATTCGCATTGACATTGACATTGACATTGACATTGACATTGACATTGACATTGACATTGACATTGACATTGACATTGACATTGACATTGACATTGACATTGACATTGACATTGACATTGACATTGACATTGACATTCGCATTGACATTTGCATTGACATTCGCATTGACATTCGCATTGACATTCGCATTGACATTCGCATTGACATTCGCATTGACATTCGCATTGACATTGACATTGGCATTGACATTGACATTGACATTGACATTGACATTGACATTGACATTGACATTGACATTGACATTGACATTGACACTGACACTGACACTGACACTGACACTGACATTCGCATTGACATTCGCATTGACATTCGCATTGACATTCGCATTGACATTCGCATTGACATTCGCATTGACATTCGCATTGACATTCGCATTGACATTGACATTGACATTGACATTGACATTGACATTGACATTGACATTCGCATTGACATTGACATTGACATTGACATTGACATTGACATTGACATTGACATTGACATTGACATTGACATTGACATTGACATTGACATTGACATTGACATTGACATTGACATTGACATTGACATTGACATTGACATTGACATTGACATTGACATTGACATTAACATTGACATTGACATTGACATTGACATTGACATTGACATTGACATTGACATTGACATTTACATTGACATTGACATTGACATTTACATTGACATTGACATTGACATTGACATTGACACTGATACTGACACTGACGCTCACACGGACATTGACATTGACATTGACATTGACATTGACATTGACATTGACATTGACATTGACATTGACATTGAAATTGACATTGACATTGACATTGACATTGTCATTGACATTGACATTGACATTGACATTGACATTGACATTGACATTGACATTGACATTGACATTGACATTGACATTGACATTGACATTGACATTGACATTGACATTGACATTGACATTGACATTGACATTGACATTGACATTGACATTGACATTGACATTGACATTGACATTCGCATTGACATTCGCATTGACATTCGCATTGACATTCGCATTGACATTCGCATTGACATTCGCATTGACATTCGCATTGACATTCGCATTGACATTCGCATTGACATTGACATTGACATTGACATTGACATTGACATTGACATTGACATTGACATTGACATTGACATTGACATTGACATTGACATTGACATTGACATTGACATTGACATTGACATTGACATTGACATTGACATTGTCATTGACATTGACATTGACATTGACATTGACATTGACTTTGACTTTGACTTTGACTTTGACTTTGACTTTGACTTTGACTTTGACTTTGACTTTGACTTTGACTTTGACTTTGACTTTGACTTTGACTTTGACTTTGACTTTGACTTTGACTTTGACTTTGACTTTGACATTGACATTGACATTGACATTGACATTGACATTGACATTGACATTGACATTGACATTGACATTGACATTGACATTGACATTGACATTGACATTGACATTGACATTGACATTCGCATTGACATTCGCATTGACATTCGCATTGACATTCGCATTGACATTCGCATTGACATTCGCATTGACATTCGCATTGACATTCGCATTGACATTCGCATTGACATTGACATTGGCATTGACATTGACATTGACATTGACATTGACATTGACATTGACATTGACATTGACATTGACATTGACATTGACATTGACATTGACACTGACACTGACACTGACACTGACATTCGCATTGACATTCGCATTGACATTCGCATTGACATTCGCATTGACATTCGCATTGACATTCGCATTGACATTCGCATTGACATTCGCATTGACATTGACATTGACATTGACATTGACATTGACATTGACATTGACATTGACATTGACATTGACATTGACATTGACATTGACATTGACATTGACATTGACATTGACACTGATACTGACACTGACGCTCACACGGACATTGACATTGACATTGACATTGACATTGACATTGACATTGAAATTGACATTGACATTGACATTGACATTGACATTGACATTGTCATTGACATTGACATTGACATTGACATTGACATTGACATTGACTTTGACTTTGACTTTGACTTTGACTTTGACTTTGACTTTGACTTTGACTTTGACTTTGACTTTGACTTTGACTTTGACTTTGACTTTGACTTTGACTTTGACTTTGACTTTGACTTTGACTTTGACTTTGACTTTGACTTTGACTTTGACTTTGACTTTGACTTTGACTTTGACTTTGACTTTGACTTTGACTTTGACTTTGACTTTGACTTTGACTTTGACTTTGACTTTGACTTTGACTTTGACTTTGACTTTGACTTTGACTTTGACTTTGACTTTGACTTTGACTTTGACTTTGACTTTGACTTTGACTTTGACTTTGACTTTGACTTTGACTTTGACTTTGACTTTGACTTTGACTTTGACTTTGACTTTGACTTTGACTTTGACTTTGACTTTGACTTTGACTTTGACTTTGACTTTGACTTTGACTTTGACTTTGACTTTGACTTTGACTTTGACTTTGACTTTGACTTTGACTTTGACTTTGACTTTGACTTTGACTTTGACTTTGACTTTGACTTTGACTTTGACTTTGACTTTGACTTTGACTTTGACTTTGACTTTGACTTTGACTTTGACTTTGACTTTGACTTTGACTTTGACATTGACATTGACATTCACATTGACATTCACATTGACATTCACATCGACATTCACATCGACATTGACATTGACATTGACATTGACATTCACATTCACATTCACATTCACATTCACATTCACATTCACATTCACATTCACATTCACATTCACATTCACATTCACATTCACATTCACATTCACATTCACATTCACATTCACATTCACATTCACATTCACATTCACATTCACATTCACATTCACATTCACATTCACATTCACATTCACATTCACATTCACATTGACATTGACATTGACATTGACATTGACATTGACATTGACATTGACATTGACATTGTCATTGACATTGACATTGACATTGACATTGACATTGACTTTGACTTTGACTTTGACTTTGACTTTGACTTTGACTTTGACTTTGACTTTGACTTTGACTTTGACTTTGACTTTGACTTTGACTTTGACATTGACATTGACATTGACATTGACATTGACATTGACATTGACATTGACATTGACATTGACATTGACATTGACATTGACATTGACATTGACATTGACATTGACATTCGCATTGACATTCGCATTGACATTCGCATTGACATTCGCATTGACATTCGCATTGACATTCGCATTGACATTCGCATTGACATTCGCATTGACATTCGCATTGACATTCGCATTGACATTCGCATTGACATTGACATTGGCATTGACATTGACATTGACATTGACATTGACATTGACATTGACATTGACATTGACATTGACATTGACATTGACATTGACATTGACATTGACATTGACATTGACACTGACACTGACACTGACACTGACATTCGCATTGACATTCGCATTGACATTCGCATTGACATTCGCATTGACATTCGCATTGACATTCGCATTGACATTCGCATTGACATTCGCATTGACATTGACATTGACATTGACATTGACATTGACATTGACATTGACATTGACATTGACATTGACATTGACATTGACATTGACATTGACATTGACATTGACATTGACATTGACATTGACATTGACATTGACATTGACATTGACATTGACATTGACATTGACATTGACATTGACATTGACATTGACATTGATACTGACACTGACGCTCACACGGACATTGACATTGACATTGACATTGACATTGACATTGACATTGACATTGACATTGACATTGAAATTGACATTGACATTGACATTGACATTGACATTGTCATTGACATTGACATTGACATTGACATTGACATTGACTTTGACTTTGACTTTGACTTTGACTTTGACTTTGACTTTGACTTTGACTTTGACTTTGACTTTGACTTTGACTTTGACTTTGACTTTGACTTTGACTTTGACTTTGACTTTGACTTTGACTTTGACTTTGACTTTGACTTTGACTTTGACTTTGACTTTGACTTTGACTTTGACTTTGACTTTGACTTTGACTTTGACTTTGACTTTGACTTTGACTTTGACTTTGACTTTGACTTTGACTTTGACTTTGACTTTGACTTTGACTTTGACTTTGACTTTGACTTTGACTTTGACTTTGACTTTGACTTTGACTTTGACTTTGACTTTGACTTTGACTTTGACTTTGACTTTGACTTTGACTTTGACTTTGACATTGACATTGACATTGACATTCACATTGACATTCACATCGACATTCACATCGACATTGACATTGACATTGACATTGACATTGACATTCACATTCACATTCACATTCACATTCACATTCACATTCACATTCACATTCACATTCACATTCACATTCACATTCACATTCACATTCACATTCACATTCACATTCACATTCACATTCACATTCACATTCACATTCACATTCACATTCACATTCACATTCACATTCACATTGACATTGACATTGAAATTGACATTGACATTGACATTGACATTGACATTGTCATTGACATTGACATTGACATTGACATTGACATTGACATTGACATTGACTTTGACTTTGACTTTGACTTTGACTTTGACTTTGACTTTGACTTTGACTTTGACTTTGACTTTGACTTTGACTTTGACTTTGACTTTGACTTTGACTTTGACATTGACATTGACATTGACATTGACATTGACATTGACATTGACATTGACATTCACATTGACATTCACATCGACATTCACATCGACATTGACATTGACATTGACATTGACATTGACATTGACATTGACATTCACATTCACATTCACATTCACATTCACATTCACATTCACATTCACATTCACATTCACATTCACATTCACATTCACATTCACATTCACATTCACATTCACATTCACATTCACATTCACATTCACATTGACATTGACATTGACATTGACATTCACATTCACATTCACATTCACATTCACATTCACATTCACATTCACATTCACATTGACATTGACATTGACATTGACATTGACATTGACATTGACATTGACACTGACGCTCACACTGACGCTCACACGGACATTGACATTGACATTGACATTGACATTGACATTGACATTGACATTGACATTGACATTGACATTGACATTGACATTGACATTGACATTGACATTGACATTGACATTGACATTGACATTGACATTGACATTGACATTGACATTGACATTGACATTGACATTGACATTGACATTGACATTGACATTGACATTGACATTGACATTGACATTGACATTGACATTGACATTGACATTGACATTGACATTGACATTGACATTGACATTTACATTTACATTGACATTGACATTGACATTGACATTGACATTGACATTGACATTGACATTGACATTGACATTGACATTGACATTGAAATTGACATTGACATTGACATTGACATTGACATTGACATTGACATTGACATTGACATTGACATTGACATTGACATTGACATTGACATTGACATTGACATTGACATTGACATTGACATTGACATTGACATTGACATTGACATTGACATTGACATTGACATTGACATTGACATTGACATTGACATTGACATTGACATTGACATTGACATTTACATTGACATTGACATTGACATTTACATTGACATTGACATTGACATTGACATTGACACTGATACTGACACTGACGCTCACACGGACATTGACATTGACATTGACATTGACATTGACATTGACATTGACATTGACATTGACATTGACATTGACATTGACATTGACATTGAAATTGACATTGACATTGACATTGACATTGTCATTGACATTGACATTGACATTGACATTGACATTGACATTGACATTGACTTTGACTTTGACTTTGACTTTGACTTTGACTTTGACTTTGACTTTGACTTTGACTTTGACTTTGACTTTGACTTTGACTTTGACTTTGACTTTGACATTGACATTGACATTGACATTCACATTGACATTCACATCGACATTCACATCGACATTGACATTGACATTGACATTGACATTGACATTGACATTGACATTGACATTGACATTGACATTGACATTCACATTCACATTCACATTCACATTCACATTCACATTGACATTGACATTGACATTGACATTGACATTGACATTCACATTGACATTCACATTGACATTCACATTGACATTCACATTGACATTCACATTGACATTGACTTTGACTTTGACTTTGACTTTGACTTTGACTTTGACATTGACATTGACATTGACATTGACATTGACATTGACATTCACATTCACATTCACATTGACATTCACATTGACATTCACATTGACATTCACATTGACATTCACATTCACATTGACAATGACATTGACATTGACATTGACATTGACATTGACATTGACATTGACATTGACATTGACATTGACATTGACATTGACAATCGCATTGACAATCGCATTGACATTGACATTGACTTTGACATTGACAATTGACATTGACATTCACATTGACATTCACATTGACATTCACATCGACATTCACATCGACATTGACATTGACATTGACATTGACATTCACATTCACATTCACATTCACATTCACATTCACATTCACATTCACATTCACATTCACATTCACATTCACATTCACATTCACATTCACATTCACATTCACATTCACATTCACATTCACATTCACATTCACATTCACATTGACATTGAAATTGACATTGACATTGACACTGACGCTCACACGGACATTGACATTGACATTGACATTGACATTGACATTGACATTGACATTGACATTGACATTGACATTGACATTGACATTGACATTGACATTGACATTGACATTGACATTGACATTGACATTGACATTGACATTGACATTGACACTGACGCTCACACGGACATTGACATTGACATTGACATTGACATTGACATTGACATTGACATTGACATTGACATTGACATTGACATTGACATTGACATTGACATTGACATTGACATTGACATTGACATTGACATTGACATTGACATTGACATTGACATTGACATTGACATTGACATTGACATTGACATTGACATTGACATTGACATTGACATTGACATTGACATTGACATTGACATTGACATTGACATTGACATTGACATTGACATTGACATTGACATTGACATTGACATTGACATTGACATTTACATTTACATTGACATTGACATTGACATTGACATTGACATTTACATTTACATTGACATTGACATTGACATTGACATTGACATTGACATTGACATTGACATTGACATTGACATTCACATTCACATTCACATTCACATTCACATTCACATTCACATTCACATTCACATTCACATTCACATTGACATTCGCATTGACATTCGCATTGACATTCGCATTGACATTCGCATTGACATTCGCATTGACATTCGCATTGACATTCGCATTGACATTCGCATTGACATTCGCATTGACATTGACATTGACATTGACATTGACATTGACATTGACATTGACATTGACATTGACATTGACATTGACATTGACATTGACATTGACATTGACATTGACATTGACATTGACATTGACATTGACATTCGCATTGACATTTGCATTGACATTCGCATTGACATTCGCATTGACATTCGCATTGACATTCGCATTGACATTCGCATTGACATTCGCATTGACATTCGCATTGACATTGACATTGGCATTGACATTGACATTGACATTGACATTGACATTGACATTGACATTGACATTGACATTGACATTGACATTGACACTGACACTGACACTGACACTGACACTGACATTCGCATTGACATTCGCATTGACATTCGCATTGACATTCGCATTGACATTCGCATTGACATTCGCATTGACATTCGCATTGACATTGACATTGACATTGACATTGACATTGACATTCGCATTGACATTGACATTGACATTGACATTGACATTGACATTGACATTGACATTGACATTGACATTGACATTGACATTGACATTGACATTGACATTGACATTGACATTGACATTGACATTGACATTGACATTGACATTGACATTGACATTGACATTGACATTAACATTGACATTGACATTGACATTGACATTGACACTGACACTGACGCTCACACGGACATTGACATTGACATTGACATTGACATTGACATTGACATTGACATTGAAATTGACATTGACATTGACATTGACATTGTCATTGACATTGACATTGACATTGACATTGACATTGACATTGACTTTGACTTTGACTTTGACTTTGACTTTGACTTTGACTTTGACTTTGACTTTGACTTTGACTTTGACTTTGACTTTGACTTTGACTTTGACTTTGACTTTGACTTTGACTTTGACTTTGACTTTGACTTTGACTTTGACTTTGACTTTGACTTTGACTTTGACTTTGACTTTGACTTTGACTTTGACTTTGACTTTGACTTTGACTTTGACTTTGACTTTGACTTTGACTTTGACTTTGACTTTGACTTTGACTTTGACTTTGACATTGACATTGACATTGACATTGACATTCACATTGACATTCACATTGACATTCACATCGACATTCACATCGACATTGACATTGACATTGACATTGACATTGACATTGACATTCACATTCACATTCACATTCACATTCACATTCACATTCACATTCACATTCACATTCACATTCACATTCACATTCACATTCACATTCACATTCACATTCACATTCACATTCACATTCACATTCACATTCACATTCACATTCACATTCACATTCACATTCACATTCACATTCACATTCACATTGACATTCACATTGACATTGACATTGACATTGACATTGACATTGAAATTGACATTGACATTGACATTGACATTGTCATTGACATTGACATTGACATTGACATTGACATTGACATTGACTTTGACTTTGACTTTGACTTTGACTTTGACTTTGACTTTGACTTTGACTTTGACTTTGACTTTGACTTTGACTTTGACTTTGACTTTGACTTTGACTTTGACATTGACATTGACATTGACATTGACATTGACATTGACATTCACATTGACATTCACATCGACATTCACATCGACATTGACATTGACATTGACATTGACATTGACATTGACATTGACATTCACATTCACATTCACATTCACATTCACATTCACATTCACATTCACATTCACATTCACATTCACATTCACATTCACATTCACATTCACATTCACATTCACATTCATATTCACATTCACATTCACATTGACATTCACATTCACATTCACATTGACATTGACATTGACATTGACATTGACATTGACATTGACATTGACATTGACATTGACATTGACATTGACATTGACACTGACGCTCACACTGACGCTCACACGGACATTGACATTGACATTGACATTGACATTGACATTGACATTGACATTGACATTGACATTGACATTGACATTGACATTGACATTGACATTGACATTGACATTGACATTGACATTGACATTGACATTGACATTGACATTGACATTGACATTGACATTGACATTGACATTGACATTGACATTGACATTGACATTGACATTGACATTGACATTGACATTGACATTGACATTGACATTGACATTGACATTGACATTGACATTGACATTGACATTGACATTGACATTGACATTTACATTGACATTGACATTGACATTGACATTTACATTGACATTGACATTGACATTGACATTGACACTGATACTGACACTGACGCTCACACGGACATTGACATTGACATTGACATTGACATTGACATTGACATTGACATTGACATTGACATTGACATTGAAATTGACATTGACATTGACATTGACATTGTCATTGACATTGACATTGACATTGACATTGACATTGACATTGACATTGACATTGACATTGACATTGACATTGACATTGACATTGACATTGACATTGACATTGACATTGACATTGACATTGACATTCGCATTGACATTCGCATTGACATTCGCATTGACATTCGCATTGACATTCGCATTGACATTCGCATTGACATTCGCATTGACATTCGCATTGACATTCGCATTGACATTCGCATTGACATTGACATTGGCATTGACATTGACATTGACATTGACATTGACATTGACATTGACATTGACATTGACATTGACACTGACACTGACACTGACACTGACATTCGCATTGACATTCGCATTGACATTCGCATTGACATTCGCATTGACATTCGCATTGACATTCGCATTGACATTCGCATTGACATTCGCATTGACATTGACATTGACATTGACATTGACATTGACATTGACATTGACATTGACATTGACATTGACATTGACATTGACATTGACATTGACATTGACATTGACATTGACATTGACATTGACATTGACATTGACATTGACATTGACATTGACATTGACATTGACATTGACATTGACATTGACACTGATACTGACACTGACGCTCACACGGACATTGACATTGACATTGACATTGACATTGACATTGACATTGACATTGACATTGACATTGACATTGACATTGACATTGTCATTGACATTGACATTGACATTGACATTGACATTGACTTTGACTTTGACTTTGACTTTGACTTTGACTTTGACTTTGACTTTGACTTTGACTTTGACTTTGACTTTGACTTTGACTTTGACTTTGACTTTGACTTTGACTTTGACTTTGACTTTGACTTTGACTTTGACTTTGACTTTGACTTTGACTTTGACTTTGACTTTGACTTTGACTTTGACTTTGACTTTGACTTTGACTTTGACTTTGACTTTGACTTTGACTTTGACTTTGACTTTGACTTTGACTTTGACTTTGACATTGACATTGACATTGACATTGACATTGACATTGACATTGACATTCACATCGACATTCACATCGACATTGACATTGACATTGACATTGACATTCACATTCACATTCACATTCACATTCACATTCACATTCACATTCACATTCACATTCACATTCACATTGACATTGACATTGACATTGACATTGACATTGACATTGACATTCACATTCACATTCACATTCACATTCACATTCACATTCACATTCACATTGACATTGACATTGACATTGACATTGACATTGACATTGACATTGACA
The DNA here is from genome assembly GCA_963971365.1 of Lasioglossum villosulum. Lineage (NCBI taxonomy): Eukaryota > Metazoa > Arthropoda > Insecta > Hymenoptera > Halictidae > Lasioglossum > Lasioglossum villosulum. Next base: position 578,542 of record OZ020505.1, read on the forward strand.
CTGACGCTCACACTGACGCTCACACGGACATTGACATTGACATTGACATTGACATTGACATTGACATTGACATTGACATTGACATTGACATTGACATTGACATTGACATTGACATTGACATTGACATTGACATTGACATTGACATTGACATTGACATTGACATTGACATTGACATTGACATTGACATTGACATTGACATTGACATTGACATTGACATTGACATTGACATTGACATTGACATTGACATTGACATTGACATTGACATTGACATTGACATTGACATTGACATTGACATTGACATTTACATTGACATTGACATTGACATTGACATTGACATTGACATTGACATTGACATTGACATTGACATTGACATTGAAATTGACATTGACATTGACATTGACATTGACATTGACATTGACATTGACATTGACATTGACATTGACATTGACATTGACATTGACATTGACATTGACATTGACATTGACATTGACATTGACATTGACATTGACATTGACATTGACATTGACATTGACATTGACATTGACATTGACATTGACATTGACATTGACATTGACATTTACATTGACATTGACATTGACATTTACATTGACATTGACATTGACATTGACATTGACACTGATACTGACACTGACGCTCACACGGACATTGACATTGACATTGACATTGACATTGACATTGACATTGACATTGACATTGACATTGACATTGACATTGACATTGACATTGAAATTGACATTGACATTGACATTGACATTGTCATTGACATTGACATTGACATTGACATTGACATTGACATTGACATTGACTTTGACTTTGACTTTGACTTTGACTTTGACTTTGACTTTGACTTTGACTTTGACTTTGACTTTGACTTTGACTTTGACTTTGACTTTGACTTTGACTTTGACTTTGACTTTGACTTTGACATTGACATTGACATTGACATTCACATTGACATTCACATCGACATTCACATCGACATTGACATTGACATTGACATTGACATTGACATTGACATTGACATTGACATTGACATTGACATTCACATTCACATTCACATTCACATTCACATTCACATTGACATTGACATTGACATTGACATTGACATTGACATTCACATTGACATTCACATTGACATTCACATTGACATTCACATTGACATTCACATTGACATTGACTTTGACTTTGACTTTGACTTTGACTTTGACTTTGACATTGACATTGACATTGACATTGACATTGACATTGACATTCACATTCACATTCACATTGACATTCACATTGACATTCACATTGACATTCACATTGACATTCACATTCACATTGACAATGACATTGACATTGACATTGACATTGACATTGACATTGACATTGACATTGACATTGACATTGACATTGACATTGACAATCGCATTGACAATCGCATTGACATTGACATTGACTTTGACATTGACAATTGACATTGACATTCACATTGACATTCACATTGACATTCACATCGACATTCACATCGACATTGACATTGACATTGACATTGACATTCACATTCACATTCACATTCACATTCACATTCACATTCACATTCACATTCACATTCACATTCACATTCACATTCACATTCACATTCACATTCACATTCACATTCACATTCACATTCACATTGACATTGAAATTGACATTGACATTGACATTGACATTGACATTGACATTGACATTGACATTGACATTGACATTGACACTGACGCTCACACGGACATTGACATTGACATTGACATTGACATTGACATTGACATTGACATTGACATTGACATTGACATTGACATTGACATTGACATTGACATTGACATTGACATTGACATTGACATTGACATTGACATTGACATTGACATTGACATTGACATTGACATTGACATTGACATTGACATTGACATTGACATTGACATTGACATTGACATTGACATTGACATTGACATTGACATTGACATTGACATTGACATTGACATTGACATTGACATTGACATTGACATTGACATTGACATTGACATTGACATTGACATTGACATTGACATTGACATTGACATTGACATTGACATTGACATTGACATTTACATTTACATTGACATTGACATTGACATTGACATTGACATTGACATTGACATTGACATTGACATTGACATTGACATTCACATTCACATTCACATTCACATTCACATTCACATTCACATTCACATTCACATTCACATTCACATTCACATTCACATTGACATTCGCATTGACATTCGCATTGACATTCGCATTGACATTCGCATTGACATTCGCATTGACATTCGCATTGACATTCGCATTGACATTCGCATTGACATTCGCATTGACATTCGCATTGACATTCGCATTGACATTCGCATTGACATTCGCATTGACATTCGCATTGACATTCGCATTGACATTCGCATTGACATTCGCATTGACATTGACATTGACATTGACATTGACATTGACATTGACATTGACATTGACATTGACATTGACATTGACATTGACATTGACATTGACATTGACATTGACATTGACATTGACATTGACATTGACATTCGCATTGACATTTGCATTGACATTCGCATTGACATTCGCATTGACATTCGCATTGACATTCGCATTGACATTCGCATTGACATTCGCATTGACATTGACATTGGCATTGACATTGACATTGACATTGACATTGACATTGACATTGACATTGACATTGACATTGACATTGACATTGACATTGACACTGACACTGACACTGACACTGACACTGACATTCGCATTGACATTCGCATTGACATTCGCATTGACATTCGCATTGACATTCGCATTGACATTCGCATTGACATTCGCATTGACATTCGCATTGACATTGACATTGACATTGACATTGACATTGACATTGACATTGACATTCGCATTGACATTGACATTGACATTGACATTGACATTGACATTGACATTGACATTGACATTGACATTGACATTGACATTGACATTGACATTGACATTGACATTGACATTGACATTGACATTGACATTGACATTGACATTGACATTGACATTGACATTAACATTGACATTGACATTGACATTGACATTGACACTGACACTGACGCTCACACGGACATTGACATTGACATTGACATTGACATTGACATTGACATTGACATTGACATTGAAATTGACATTGACATTGACATTGACATTGTCATTGACATTGACATTGACATTGACATTGACATTGACATTGACTTTGACTTTGACTTTGACTTTGACTTTGACTTTGACTTTGACTTTGACTTTGACTTTGACTTTGACTTTGACTTTGACTTTGACTTTGACTTTGACTTTGACTTTGACTTTGACTTTGACTTTGACTTTGACTTTGACTTTGACTTTGACTTTGACTTTGACTTTGACTTTGACTTTGACTTTGACTTTGACTTTGACTTTGACTTTGACTTTGACTTTGACTTTGACTTTGACTTTGACTTTGACTTTGACTTTGACTTTGACATTGACATTGACATTGACATTGACATTCACATTGACATTCACATTGACATTCACATCGACATTCACATCGACATTGACATTGACATTGACATTGACATTGACATTCACATTCACATTCACATTCACATTCACATTCACATTCACATTCACATTCACATTCACATTCACATTCACATTCACATTCACATTCACATTCACATTCACATTCACATTCACATTCACATTCACATTCACATTCACATTCACATTCACATTCACATTCACATTCACATTCACATTCACATTCACATTCACATTGACATTGACATTGACATTGACATTGACATTGAAATTGACATTGACATTGACATTGACATTGTCATTGACATTGACATTGACATTGACATTTACATTGACATTGACATTGACATTTACATTGACATTGACATTGACATTGACATTGACACTGATACTGACACTGACGCTCACACGGACATTGACATTGACATTGACATTGACATTGACATTGACATTGACATTGACATTGACATTGACATTGACATTGACATTGACATTGAAATTGACATTGACATTGACATTGACATTGTCATTGACATTGACATTGACATTGACATTGACATTGACATTGACATTGACTTTGACTTTGACTTTGACTTTGACTTTGACTTTGACTTTGACTTTGACTTTGACTTTGACTTTGACTTTGACTTTGACTTTGACTTTGACTTTGACTTTGACATTGACATTGACATTGACATTCACATTGACATTCACATCGACATTCACATCGACATTGACATTGACATTGACATTGACATTGACATTGACATTGACATTGACATTGACATTGACATTCACATTCACATTCACATTCACATTCACATTCACATTCACATTGACATTGACATTGACATTGACATTGACATTGACATTCACATTGACATTCACATTGACATTCACATTGACATTCACATTGACATTCACATTGACATTGACTTTGACTTTGACTTTGACTTTGACTTTGACTTTGACATTGACATTGACATTGACATTGACATTGACATTGACATTCACATTCACATTCACATTGACATTCACATTGACATTCACATTGACATTCACATTGACATTCACATTCACATTGACAATGACATTGACATTGACATTGACATTGACATTGACATTGACATTGACATTGACATTGACATTGACATTGACATTGACAATCGCATTGACAATCGCATTGACATTGACATTGACTTTGACATTGACAATTGACATTGACATTCACATTGACATTCACATTGACATTCACATCGACATTCACATCGACATTGACATTGACATTGACATTGACATTCACATTCACATTCACATTCACATTCACATTCACATTCACATTCACATTCACATTCACATTCACATTCACATTCACATTCACATTCACATTCACATTCACATTCACATTCACATTCACATTCACATTCACATTCACATTGAAATTGACATTGACATTGACATTGACATTGACATTGACATTGACATTGACATTGACATTGACATTGACACTGACGCTCACACGGACATTGACATTGACATTGACATTGACATTGACATTGACATTGACATTGACATTGACATTGACATTGACATTGACATTGACATTGACATTGACATTGACATTGACATTGACATTGACATTGACATTGACATTGACATTGACATTGACATTGACATTGACATTGACATTGACATTGACATTGACATTGACATTGACATTGACATTGACATTGACATTGACATTGACATTGACATTGACATTGACATTGACATTGACATTGACATTGACATTGACATTGACATTGACATTGACATTGACATTGACATTGACATTGACATTGACATTGACATTGACATTGACATTGACATTTACATTTACATTGACATTGACATTGACATTGACATTGACATTGACATTGACATTGACATTGACATTGACATTCACATTCACATTCACATTCACATTCACATTCACATTCACATTCACATTCACATTCACATTCACATTCACATTCACATTCACATTCGCATTGACATTCGCATTGACATTCGCATTGACATTCGCATTGACATTCGCATTGACATTCGCATTGACATTCGCATTGACATTCGCATTGACATTCGCATTGACATTCGCATTGACATTCGCATTGACATTCGCATTGACATTCGCATTGACATTCGCATTGACATTCGCATTGACATTCGCATTGACATTCGCATTGACATTGACATTGACATTGACATTGACATTGACATTGACATTGACATTGACATTGACATTGACATTGACATTGACATTGACATTGACATTGACATTGACATTGACATTGACATTGACATTGACATTGACATTCGCATTGACATTTGCATTGACATTCGCATTGACATTCGCATTGACATTCGCATTGACATTCGCATTGACATTCGCATTGACATTGACATTGGCATTGACATTGACATTGACATTGACATTGACATTGACATTGACATTGACATTGACATTGACATTGACATTGACATTGACACTGACACTGACACTGACATTCGCATTGACATTCGCATTGACATTCGCATTGACATTCGCATTGACATTCGCATTGACATTCGCATTGACATTCGCATTGACATTCGCATTGACATTCGCATTGACATTGACATTGACATTGACATTGACATTGACATTGACATTGACATTCGCATTGACATTGACATTGACATTGACATTGACATTGACATTGACATTGACATTGACATTGACATTGACATTGACATTGACATTGACATTGACATTGACATTGACATTGACATTGACATTGACATTGACATTGACATTGACATTGACATTGACATTAACATTGACATTGACATTGACATTGACATTGACACTGACACTGACGCTCACACGGACATTGACATTGACATTGACATTGACATTGACATTGACATTGACATTGACATTGAAATTGACATTGACATTGACATTGACATTGTCATTGACATTGACATTGACATTGACATTGACATTGACATTGACTTTGACTTTGACTTTGACTTTGACTTTGACTTTGACTTTGACTTTGACTTTGACTTTGACTTTGACTTTGACTTTGACTTTGACTTTGACTTTGACTTTGACTTTGACTTTGACTTTGACTTTGACTTTGACTTTGACTTTGACTTTGACTTTGACTTTGACTTTGACTTTGACTTTGACTTTGACTTTGACTTTGACTTTGACTTTGACTTTGACTTTGACTTTGACTTTGACTTTGACTTTGACATTGACATTGACATTGACATTGACATTCACATTGACATTCACATTGACATTCACATCGACATTCACATCGACATTGACATTGACATTGACATTGACATTGACATTCACATTCACATTCACATTCACATTCACATTCACATTCACATTCACATTCACATTCACATTCACATTCACATTCACATTCACATTCACATTCACATTCACATTCACATTCACATTCACATTCACATTCACATTCACATTCACATTCACATTCACATTCACATTCACATTGACATTCACATTGACATTGACATTGACATTGACATTGACATTGAAATTGACATTGACATTGACATTGACATTGTCATTGACATTGACATTGACATTGACATTGACATTGACATTGACTTTGACTTTGACTTTGACTTTGACTTTGACTTTGACTTTGACTTTGACTTTGACTTTGACTTTGACTTTGACTTTGACTTTGACTTTGACTTTGACTTTGACTTTGACATTGACATTGACATTGACATTGACATTGACATTGACATTCACATTGACATTCACATCGACATTCACATCGACATTGACATTGACATTGACATTGACATTGACATTGACATTGACATTCACATTCACATTCACATTCACATTCACATTCACATTCACATTCACATTCACATTCACATTCACATTCACATTCACATTCACATTCATATTCACATTCACATTCACATTGACATTCACATTCACATTGACATTGACATTGACATTGACATTGACATTGACATTGACATTGACATTGACATTGACATTGACATTGACATTGACATTGACACTGACGCTCACACTGACGCTCACACGGACATTGACATTGACATTGACATTGACATTGACATTGACATTGACATTGACATTGACATTGACATTGACATTGACATTGACATTGACATTGACATTGACATTGACATTGACATTGACATTGACATTGACATTGACATTGACATTGACATTGACATTGACATTGACATTGACATTGACATTGACATTGACATTGACATTGACATTGACATTGACATTGACATTGACATTGACATTGACATTGACATTGACATTGACATTTACATTGACATTGACATTGACATTGACATTTACATTGACATTGACATTGACATTGACATTGACACTGATACTGACACTGACGCTCACACGGACATTGACATTGACATTGACATTGACATTGACATTGACATTGACATTGACATTGACATTGACATTGAAATTGACATTGACATTGACATTGACATTGTCATTGACATTGACATTGACATTGACATTGACATTGACATTGACATTGACATTGACATTGACATTGACATTGACATTGACATTGACATTGACATTGACATTGACATTGACATTGACATTGACATTCGCATTGACATTCGCATTGACATTCGCATTGACATTCGCATTGACATTCGCATTGACATTCGCATTGACATTCGCATTGACATTCGCATTGACATTCGCATTGACATTCGCATTGACATTGACATTGGCATTGACATTGACATTGACATTGACATTGACATTGACATTGACATTGACATTGACATTGACACTGACACTGACACTGACACTGACATTCGCATTGACATTCGCATTGACATTCGCATTGACATTCGCATTGACATTCGCATTGACATTCGCATTGACATTCGCATTGACATTCGCATTGACATTGACATTGACATTGACATTGACATTGACATTGACATTGACATTGACATTGACATTGACATTGACATTGACATTGACATTGACATTGACATTGACATTGACATTGACATTGACATTGACATTGACATTGACATTGACATTGACATTGACATTGACACTGATACTGACACTGACGCTCACACGGACATTGACATTGACATTGACATTGACATTGACATTGACATTGACATTGACATTGAAATTGACATTGACATTGACATTGACATTGTCATTGACATTGACATTGACATTGACATTGACATTGACTTTGACTTTGACTTTGACTTTGACTTTGACTTTGACTTTGACTTTGACTTTGACTTTGACTTTGACTTTGACTTTGACTTTGACTTTGACTTTGACTTTGACTTTGACTTTGACTTTGACTTTGACTTTGACTTTGACTTTGACTTTGACTTTGACTTTGACTTTGACTTTGACTTTGACTTTGACTTTGACTTTGACTTTGACTTTGACTTTGACTTTGACTTTGACTTTGACTTTGACTTTGACATTGACATTGACATTGACATTCACATTGACATTCACATTGACATTCACATCGACATTCACATCGACATTGACATTGACATTGACATTGACATTCACATTCACATTCACATTCACATTCACATTCACATTCACATTCACATTCACATTCACATTCACATTCACATTCACATTCACATTCACATTCACATTCACATTCACATTCACATTCACATTCACATTCACATTCACATTCACATTCACATTCACATTCACATTCACATTCACATTCACATTCACATTCACATTCACATTCACATTCACATTCACATTCACATTCACATTGACATTGAAATTGACATTGACATTGACATTGACATTGACATTGTCATTGACATTGACATTGACATTGACATTGACATTGACATTGACATTGACTTTGACTTTCACTTTGACTTTGACTTTGACTTTGACTTTGACTTTGACTTTGACTTTGACTTTGACTTTGACTTTGACTTTGACTTTGACTTTGACTTTGACATTGACATTGACATTGACATTGACATTGACATTCACATTGACATTCACATCGACATTCACATCGACATTGACATTGACATTGACATTGACATTGACATTGACATTCACATTCACATTCACATTCACATTCACATTCACATTCACATTCACATTCACATTCACATTCACATTCACATTCACATTCACATTCACATTCACATTCACATTCACATTCACATTCACATTCACATTCACATTCACATTCACATTCACATTCACATTCACATTCACATTCACATTGACATTGACATTGACATTGACATTCACATTCACATTCACATTCACATTCACATTGACAATGACATTGACATTGACATTGACATTGACATTGACATTGACATTGACATTGACATTGACATTGACATTGACATTGACAATCGCATTGACAATCGCATTGACATTGACATTGACTTTGACATTGACAATTGACATTGACATTCACATTGACATTCACATTGACATTCACATCGACATTCACATCGACATTGACATTGACATTGACATTGACATTCACATTCACATTCACATTCACATTCACATTCACATTCACATTCACATTCACATTCACATTCACATTCACATTCACATTCACATTCACATTCACATTCACATTCACATTCACATTCACATTCACATTCACATTCACATTCACATTGACATTGAAATTGACATTGACATTGACATTGACATTGACATTGACATTGACATTGACATTGACATTGACATTGACACTGACGCTCACACGGACATTGACATTGACATTGACATTGACATTGACATTGACATTGACATTGACATTGACATTGACATTGACATTGACATTGACATTGACATTGACATTGACATTGACATTGACATTGACATTGACATTGACATTGACATTGACATTGACATTGACATTGACATTGACATTGACATTGACATTGACATTGACATTGACATTGACATTGACATTGACATTGACATTGACATTGACATTGACATTGACATTGACATTGACATTGACATTGACATTGACATTGACATTGACATTGACATTGACATTGACATTTACATTTACATTTACATTGACATTGACATTGACATTGACATTGACATTGACATTGACATTGACATTGACATTGACATTGACATTGACATTCACATTCACATTCACATTCACATTCACATTCACATTCACATTCACATTCACATTCACATTCACATTGACATTCGCATTGACATTCGCATTGACATTCGCATTGACATTCGCATTGACATTCGCATTGACATTCGCATTGACATTCGCATTGACATTCGCATTGACATTCGCATTGACATTCGCATTGACATTCGCATTGACATTCGCATTGACATTCGCATTGACATTCGCATTGACATTCGCATTGACATTCGCATTGACATTGACATTGACATTGACATTGACATTGACATTGACATTGACATTGACATTGACATTGACATTGACATTGACATTGACATTGACATTGACATTGACATTGACATTGACATTGACATTGACATTGACATTGACATTGACATTGACATTGACATTCGCATTGACATTTGCATTGACATTCGCATTGACATTCGCATTGACATTCGCATTGACATTCGCATTGACATTCGCATTGACATTCGCATTGACATTGACATTGGCATTGACATTGACATTGACATTGACATTGACATTGACATTGACATTGACATTGACATTGACATTGACATTGACATTGACACTGACACTGACACTGACACTGACACTGACATTCGCATTGACATTCGCATTGACATTCGCATTGACATTCGCATTGACATTCGCATTGACATTCGCATTGACATTCGCATTGACATTCGCATTGACATTGACATTGACATTGACATTGACATTGACATTGACATTGACATTCGCATTGACATTGACATTGACATTGACATTGACATTGACATTGACATTGACATTGACATTGACATTGACATTGACATTGACATTGACATTGACATTGACATTGACATTGACATTGACATTGACATTGACATTGACATTAACATTGACATTGACATTGACATTGACATTGACACTGACACTGACGCTCACACGGACATTGACATTGACATTGACATTGACATTGACATTGACATTGACATTGACATTGACATTGACATTGAAATTGACATTGACATTGACATTGTCATTGACATTGACATTGACATTGACATTGACATTGACATTGACTTTGACTTTGACTTTGACTTTGACTTTGACTTTGACTTTGACTTTGACTTTGACTTTGACTTTGACTTTGACTTTGACTTTGACTTTGACTTTGACTTTGACTTTGACTTTGACTTTGACTTTGACTTTGACTTTGACTTTGACTTTGACTTTGACTTTGACTTTGACTTTGACTTTGACTTTGACTTTGACTTTGACTTTGACTTTGACTTTGACTTTGACTTTGACTTTGACATTGACATTGACATTGACATTGACATTCACATTGACATTCACATTGACATTCACATCGACATTCACATCGACATTGACATTGACATTGACATTGACATTGACATTCACATTCACATTCACATTCACATTCACATTCACATTCACATTCACATTCACATTCACATTCACATTCACATTCACATTCACATTCACATTCACATTCACATTCACATTCACATTCACATTCACATTCACATTCACATTCACATTCACATTCACATTCACATTCACATTCACATTGACATTCACATTGACATTGACATTGACATTGACATTGACATTGAAATTGACATTGACATTGACATTGACATTGTCATTGACATTGACATTGACATTGACATTGACATTGACATTGACATTGACATTCACATTGACATTCACATTGACATTCACATCGACATTCACATCGACATTGACATTGACATTGACATTGACATTCACATTAACATTCACATTCACATTCACATTCACATTCACATTCACATTCACATTCACATTCACATTCACATTCACATTCACATTCACATTCACATTCACATTCACATTCACATTCACATTCACATTCACATTCACATTCACATTCACATTCACATTCACATTCACATTCACATTCACATTCACATTCACATTGACATTCACATTGACATTGACATTGACATTGACATTGACATTGACATTGACATTCACATTGACATTCACATCGACATTCACATCGACATTGACATTGACATTGACATTGACATTGACATTGACATTGACATTGACATTCACATTCACATTCACATTCACATTCACATTCACATTCACATTCACATTCACATTCACATTCACATTCACATTCACATTCACATTCACATTCATATTCACATTCACATTCACATTGACATTCACATTCACATTGACATTGACATTGACATTGACATTGACATTGACATTGACATTGACATTGACATTGACATTGACATTGACATTGACATTGACATTGACATTGACATTGACATTGACATTGACATTGACATTGACATTGACACTGACGCTCACACTGACGCTCACACGGACATTGACATTGACATTGACATTGACATTGACATTGACATTGACATTGACATTCACATTCACATTCACATTCACATTCACATTCACATTCACATTCACATTCACATTCACATTCACATTCACATTCACATTCACATTCACATTCACATTCATATTCACATTCACATTCACATTGACATTCACATTCACATTCACATTGACATTGACATTGACATTGACATTGACATTCACATTCACATTCACATTCACATTCACATTCACATTCACATTCACATTCACATTCACATTCACATTCACATTCACATTCACATTCACATTCACATTCACATTCACATTCACATTCACATTCACATTCACATTCACATTCACATTCACATTCACATTCACATTCACATTCACATTCACATTGACATTGAAATTGACATTGACATTGACATTGACATTGACATTGTCATTGACATTGACATTGACATTGACATTGACATTGACATTGACATTGACTTTGACTTTCACTTTGACTTTGACTTTGACTTTGACTTTGACTTTGACTTTGACTTTGACTTTGACTTTGACTTTGACTTTGACTTTGACTTTGACATTGACATTGACATTGACATTGACATTGACATTCACATTGACATTCACATCGACATTCACATCGACATTGACATTGACATTGACATTGACATTGACATTGACATTGACATTCACATTCACATTCACATTCACATTCACATTCACATTCACATTCACATTCACATTCACATTCACATTCACATTCACATTCACATTCACATTCACATTCACATTCACATTCACATTCACATTCACATTCACATTCACATTCACATTCACATTCACATTCACATTGACATTGACATTGACATTCACATTCACATTCACATTCACATTCACATTGACAATGACATTGACATTGACATTGACATTGACATTGACATTGACATTGACATTGACATTGACATTGACATTGACATTGACAATCGCATTGACAATCGCATTGACATTGACATTGACTTTGACATTGACAATTGACATTGACATTCACATTGACATTCACATTGACATTCACATCGACATTCACATCGACATTGACATTGACATTGACATTGACATTCACATTCACATTCACATTCACATTCACATTCACATTCACATTCACATTCACATTCACATTCACATTCACATTCACATTCACATTCACATTCACATTCACATTCACATTCACATTCACATTCACATTCACATTCACATTCACATTCACATTGACATTGAAATTGACATTGACATTGACATTGACATTGACATTGACATTGACATTGACATTGACATTGACATTGACATTGACATTGACATTGACACTGACGCTCACACGGACATTGACATTGACATTGACATTGACATTGACATTGACATTGACATTGACATTGACATTGACATTGACATTGACATTGACATTGACATTGACATTGACATTGACATTGACATTGACATTGACATTGACATTGACATTGACATTGACATTGACATTGACATTGACATTGACATTGACATTGACATTGACATTGACATTGACATTGACATTGACATTGACATTGACATTGACATTGACATTGACATTGACATTGACATTGACATTGACATTGACATTGACATTGACATTGACATTGACATTGACATTGACATTGACATTGACATTGACATTGACATTGACATTGACATTGACATTGACATTGACATTGACATTGACATTGACATTGACATTTACATTTACATTGACATTGACATTGACATTGACATTGACATTGACATTGACATTGACATTGACATTGACATTCACATTCACATTCACATTCACATTCACATTCACATTCACATTCACATTCACATTCACATTCACATTCACATTGACATTCGCATTGACATTCGCATTGACATTCGCATTGACATTCGCATTGACATTCGCATTGACATTCGCATTGACATTCGCATTGACATTCGCATTGACATTCGCATTGACATTCGCATTGACATTCGCATTGACATTCGCATTGACATTCGCATTGACATTCGCATTGACATTCGCATTGACATTCGCATTGACATTCGCATTGACATTCGCATTGACATTGACATTGACATTGACATTGACATTGACATTGACATTGACATTGACATTGACATTGACATTGACATTGACATTGACATTGACATTGACATTGACATTGACATTGACATTCGCATTGACATTTGCATTGACATTCGCATTGACATTCGCATTGACATTCGCATTGACATTCGCATTGACATTCGCATTGACATTCGCATTGACATTGACATTGGCATTGACATTGACATTGACATTGACATTGACATTGACATTGACATTGACATTGACATTGACATTGACATTGACACTGACACTGACACTGACACTGACACTGACATTCGCATTGACATTCGCATTGACATTCGCATTGACATTCGCATTGACATTCGCATTGACATTCGCATTGACATTCGCATTGACATTCGCATTGACATTGACATTGACATTGACATTGACATTGACATTGACATTGACATTCGCATTGACATTGACATTGACATTGACATTGACATTGACATTGACATTGACATTGACATTGACATTGACATTGACATTGACATTGACATTGACATTGACATTGACATTGACATTGACATTGACATTGACATTGACATTGACATTGACATTAACATTGACATTGACATTGACATTGACATTGACACTGACACTGACGCTCACACGGACATTGACATTGACATTGACATTGACATTGACATTGACATTGACATTGACATTGACATTGAAATTGACATTGACATTGACATTGACATTGTCATTGACATTGACATTGACATTGACATTGACATTGACATTGACTTTGACTTTGACTTTGACTTTGACTTTGACTTTGACTTTGACTTTGACTTTGACTTTGACTTTGACTTTGACTTTGACTTTGACTTTGACTTTGACTTTGACTTTGACTTTGACTTTGACTTTGACTTTGACTTTGACTTTGACTTTGACTTTGACTTTGACTTTGACTTTGACTTTGACTTTGACTTTGACTTTGACTTTGACTTTGACATTGACATTGACATTGACATTGACATTCACATTGACATTCACATTGACATTCACATCGACATTCACATCGACATTGACATTGACATTGACATTGACATTGACATTCACATTCACATTCACATTCACATTCACATTCACATTCACATTCACATTCACATTCACATTCACATTCACATTCACATTCACATTCACATTCACATTCACATTCACATTCACATTCACATTCACATTCACATTCACATTCACATTCACATTCACATTCACATTCACATTCACATTCACATTCACATTCACATTCACATTCACATTGACATTGACATTGACATTGACATTGACATTGAAATTGACATTGACATTGACATTGACATTGTCATTGACATTGACATTGACATTGACATTGACATTGACTTTGACTTTGACTTTGACTTTGACTTTGACTTTGACTTTGACTTTGACTTTGACTTTGACTTTGACTTTGACTTTGACTTTGACTTTGACTTTGACTTTGACTTTGACTTTGACTTTGACATTGACATTGACATTGACATTGACATTGACATTGACATTGACATTGACATTCACATTGACATTCACATCGACATTCACATCGACATTGACATTGACATTGACATTGACATTGACATTGACATTGACATTCACATTCACATTCACATTCACATTCACATTCACATTCACATTCACATTCACATTCACATTCACATTCACATTCACATTCACATTCACATTCACATTCATATTCACATTCACATTCACATTGACATTCACATTCACATTGACATTGACATTGACATTGACATTGACATTGACATTGACATTGACATTGACATTGACATTGACATTGACATTGACACTGACGCTCACACTGACGCTCACACGGACATTGACATTGACATTGACATTGACATTGACATTGACATTGACATTGACATTGACATTGACATTGACATTGACATTGACATTGACATTGACATTGACATTGACATTGACATTGACATTGACATTGACATTGACATTGACATTGACATTGACATTGACATTGACATTGACATTGACATTGACATTGACATTGACATTTACATTGACATTGACATTGACATTGACATTTACATTGACATTGACATTGACATTGACATTGACACTGATACTGACACTGACGCTCACACGGACATTGACATTGACATTGACATTGACATTGACATTGACATTGACATTGACATTGACATTGACATTGAAATTGACATTGACATTGACATTGACATTGTCATTGACATTGACATTGACATTGACATTGACATTGACATTGACATTGACATTGACATTGACATTGACATTGACATTGACATTGACATTGACATTGACATTGACATTGACATTGACATTGACATTGACATTCGCATTGACATTCGCATTGACATTCGCATTGACATTCGCATTGACATTCGCATTGACATTCGCATTGACATTCGCATTGACATTCGCATTGACATTCGCATTGACATTCGCATTGACATTGACATTGGCATTGACATTGACATTGACATTGACATTGACATTGACATTGACATTGACATTGACATTGACACTGACACTGACACTGACACTGACATTCGCATTGACATTCGCATTGACATTCGCATTGACATTCGCATTGACATTCGCATTGACATTCGCATTGACATTCGCATTGACATTCGCATTGACATTGACATTGGCATTGACATTGACATTGACATTGACATTGACATTGACATTGACATTGACATTGACATTGACATTGACATTGACATTGACATTGACATTGACATTGACATTGACATTGACATTGACATTGACATTGACATTGACATTGACATTGACATTGACATTGACATTGACATTGACATTGACATTGACATTGACATTGACATTGACATTGACATTGACATTGACATTTACATTGACATTGACATTGACATTGACATTTACATTGACATTGACATTGACATTGACATTGACACTGATACTGACACTGACGCTCACACGGACATTGACATTGACATTGACATTGACATTGACATTGACATTGACATTGACATTGACATTGACATTGAAATTGACATTGACATTGACATTGACATTGTCATTGACATTGACATTGACATTGACATTGACATTGACATTGACATTGACATTGACATTGACATTGACATTGACATTGACATTGACATTGACATTGACATTGACATTGACATTGACATTGACATTCGCATTGACATTCGCATTGACATTCGCATTGACATTCGCATTGACATTCGCATTGACATTCGCATTGACATTCGCATTGACATTCGCATTGACATTCGCATTGACATTCGCATTGACATTGACATTGGCATTGACATTGACATTGACATTGACATTGACATTGACATTGACATTGACATTGACATTGACACTGACACTGACACTGACACTGACATTCGCATTGACAT
>OZ020505.1:630000-635000 GCA_963971365.1 Lasioglossum villosulum
ATTGACATTGACATTGACATTGACATTGACATTGACATTGACATTGACATTGACATTGACATTGACATTGACATTGACATTGACATTGACATTGACATTCGCATTGACATTGACATTGACATTCGCATTGACATTCGCATTGACATTCGCATTGACATTCGCATTGACATTCGCATTGACATTCGCATTGACATTGACATTGACATTCGCATTGACATTCGCATTGACATTCGCATTGACATTCGCATTGACATTCACATTGACATTCGCATTGACATTCGCATTGACATTCACATTCACATTCACATTCACATTCACATTGACACTGACACTGACATTCACATTCACATTGACACTGACACTGACACTGACACTGACATTCACATTGACATTCACATTGACATTCACGTGGACATTCACATCGACATTCACATCGACATTCACATCGACATTCACATCGACATTCACATCGACATTGACATCGACATTGACATCGACATCGACATCGACATCGACATCGACATCGACATCGACATCGACATCGACATCGACATCGACATCGACATCGACATCGACATCGACATCGACATCGACATCGACATCGACATCGACATCGACATCGACATCGACATCGACATCGACATCGACATCGACATCGACATCGACATCGACATGGACATTGACATTGACATTGACATTGACATTGACATTGACATTGACATTGACATTGACATTGACATTGACATTGACATTGACATTGACATTGACATTGACATTGACATTGACATTGACATTGACATTGACATTGACATTGACATTGACATTGACATTGACATTGACATTGACATTGACATTGACATTGACATTGACATTGACATTGACATTGACATTGACATTGACATTGACATTGACATTGACATTCGCATTGACATTCGCATTGACATTCGCATTGACATTCGCATTGACATTCGCATTGACATTGACATTGACATTGACATTGACATTCGCATTGACATTGACATTGACATTCGCATTGACATTCGCATTGACATTCGCATTGACATTCGCATTGACATTCGCATTGACATTCGCATTGACATTCGCATTGACATTCGCATTGACATTCGCATTGACATTCGCATTGACATTCGCATTGACATTCGCATTCACATTGACATTGACATTGACATTGACATTGACATTGACATTGACATTGACATTCACATTGACATTGACATTGACATTGACATTGACATTGACATTGACATTGACATTGACATTGACATTGACATTGACATTGACATTGACATTGACATTGACATTGACATTGACATTGACATTGACATTGACATTGACATTGACATTGACATTGACATTGACATTGACATTGACATTGACATTGACATTGACATTGACATTGACATTGACATTGACATTGACATTGACATTGACATTGACATTGACATTGACATTGACATTGACATTGACATTGACATTGACATTGACATTGACATTGACATTGACATTGACATTGACATTGACATTGACATTGACATTGACATTGACATTGACATTGACATTGACATTGACATTGACATTGACATTGACATTGACATTGACATTGACATTGACATTGACATTGACATTGACATTGACATTGACATTGACATTGACATTGACATTGACATTGACATTGACATTGACATTGACATTGACATTGACATTGACATTGACATTGACATTGACATTGACATTGACATTGACATTGACATTGACATTGACATTGACATTGACATTGAAATTCGCATTGACATTCGCATTGACATTCGCATTGACATTCGCATTGACATTCGCATTGACATTGACATTGACATTGACATTGACATTGACATTGACATTGACATTGACATTGACATTGACATTGACATTGACATTGACATTGACATTGACATTGATATTCGCATTGACATTGACATTGACATTCGCATTGACATTCGCATTGACATTCACATTGACATTCGCATTGACATTCGCATTGACATTGACATTGACATTCGCATTGACATTCGCATTGACATTCGCATTGACATTCGCATTGACATTCACATTGACATTCGCATTGACATTCGCATTGACATTCACATTCACATTCACATTCACATTCACATTGACACTGACACTGACATTCACATTCACATTGACACTGACACTGACACTGACATTCACATTGACATTCACATTGACATTCACATGGACATTCACATCGACATTCACATCGACATTCACATCGACATTCACATCGACATTCACATCGACATTGACATCGACATTGACATCGACATCGACATCGACATCGACATCGACGTCGACATCGACATCGACATCGACATCGACATCGACATTGACATTGACATTGACATTGACATTGACATTGACATTGACATTGACATTGACATTGACATTGACATTGACATTCGCATTGACATTCGCATTGACATTCGCATTGACATTCGCATTGACATTCGCATTGACATTGACATTGACATTGACATTGACATTGACATTGACATTGACATTGACATTGACATTGACATTGACATTGACATTGACATTGACATTGACATTCGCATTGACATTGACATTGACATTCGCATGGACATTCACATCGACGATCACATCCACATCGACATCGACATTGACAATCGCATTCACATTGACATTGACATTGACGTTGACGTTGACATTGACATTGACATTGACATTGACATTGACATTGACATTGACATTGACATTGACATTGACATTGACATTGACATTGACATTGACATTGACATTGACATTCACATTCACATTCACATTCACATTCACATTCACATTGACATTCACATTGACATTCACATTGACATTCACATTGACATTCACATTGACATTCACATTGACACTGACACTGACATTCACATTGACACTGACATCGACACTGACACTGACACTGACACTGACACTGACATTCACATTCACATTGACATTCACATGGACATTCACATCGACGGTCACATCCACATCGACATCGACATTGACAATCGCATTGACATTGACATTGACATTGACATTGACATTGACATTGACATTGACATTGACATTGACACTGACATTGACACTGACATTGACACTGACACTGACACTGACACTGACACTGACACTGACACTGACACTGACACTGACACTGACACTGACACTGACACTGACATTGACATTGACATTGACATTGACATTGACATTCGAATTGACATTGACATTGACATTCGCATTGACATTCGCATTGACATTCGCATTGACATTGACATTGACATTCGCATTGACATTCGCATTGACATTCGCATTGACATTCGCATTGACATTCGCATTGACATTCGCATTGACATTCGCATTGACATTCGCATTGACATTCGCATTGACATTCGCATTGACATTCGCATTGACATTCGCATTGACATTCGCATTGACATTCGCATTGACATTGACATTGACATTGACATTGACATTGACATTGACATTGACATTCGCATTGACATTCGCATTGACATTCGCATTGACATTCGCATTGACATTCGCATTGACATTGACATTGACATTGACATTGACATTGACATTGACATTGCCATTGACATTGACATTGACATTGACATTGACATTGACATTGACATTGACATTGACATTGACATTGACATTGACATTCGCATTGACATTCGCATTGACATTCGCATTGACATTCGCATCGACATTCACATCGACATTCACATCGACATTCACATCGACATTCACATCGACATTCACATCGACATTGACATTGACCCTGACATTGACATTGACATTGACATTGACATTGACATTGACATTGACATTGACATTGACATTGACATTGACATTGACATTGACATTGACATTGACATTGACATTGACATTGACATTGACATTGACATTGACATTGACATTGACATTGACATTGACATTGACATTGACATTGACATTGACATTGACATTGACATTGACATTGACATTGACATTGACATTGACATTGACATTGACATTGACATTGACATTGACATTGACATTGACATTGACATTGACATTGACATTGACATTGACATTGACATTGACATTGACATTGACATTGACATTGACATTGACATTGACATTGACATTGACATTGACATTGACATTGACATTGACATTGACATTGACATTGACATTGACATTGACATTGACATTGACATTGACATTGACATTGACATTGACATTGACATTGACATTGACATTGACATTGACATTGACATTGACATTGACATTGACATTGACATTGACATTGACATTGACATTGACATTGAAATTCGCATTGACATTCGCATTGACATTCGCATTGACATTCGCATTGACATTCGCATTGACATTGACATTGACATTGACATTGACATTGACATTGACATTGACATTGACATTGACATTGACATTGACATTGACATTGACATTGACATTGACATTCGCATTGACATTGACATTGACATTCGCATTGACATTCGCATTGACATTCACATTGACATTCGCATTGACATTCGCATTGACATTGACATTGACATTCGCATTGACATTCGCATTGACATTCGCATTGACATTCGCATTGACATTCACATTGACATTCGCATTGACATTCGCATTGACATTCACATTCACATTCACATTCACATTCACATTGACACTGACACTGACATTCACATTCACATTGACACTGACACTGACACTGACATTCACATTGACATTCACATTGACATTCACATGGACATTCACATCGACATTCACATCGACATTCACATCGACATTCACATCGACATTCACATCGACATTGACATCGACATTGACATCGACATCGACATCGACATCGACATCGACGTCGACATCGACATCGACATCGACATCGACATCGACATTGACATTGACATTGACAT
>OZ020505.1:640000-647500 GCA_963971365.1 Lasioglossum villosulum
ACATTGACATTGACATTGACATTGACATTGACATTGACATTGACATTGACATTGACATTGACATTGACATTGACATTGACATTGACATTGACATTGACATTGACATTGACATTGACATTGACATTGACATTGACATTGACATTGACATTGACATTGACATTGACATTGACATTGACATTGACATTGACATTGACATTGACATTGACATTGACATTGACATTGACATTGACATTGACATTGACATTGACATTGACATTGACATTGACATTGACATTGACATTGACATTGACATTGACATTGACATTGACATTCGCATTGACATTCGCATTGACATTCGCATTGACATTCGCATTGACATTGACATTGACATTGACATTGACATTGACATTGACATTGACATTGACATTGACATTGACATTGACATTGACATTCGCATTGACATTCGCATTGACATTCGCATTGACATTCGCATCGACATTCACATCGACATTCACATCGACATTCACATCGACATTCACATCGACATTGACATTGACCCTGACATTGACATTGACATTGACATTGACATTGACATTGACATTGACATTGACATTGACATTGACATTGACATTGACATTGACATTGACATTGACATTGACATTGACATTGACATTGACATTGACATTGACATTGACATTGACATTGACATTGACATTGACATTGACATTGACATTGACATTGACATTGACATTGACATTGACATTGACATTGACATTGACATTGACATTGACATTGACATTGACATTGACATTGACATTGACATTGACATTGACATTGACATTGACATTGACATTGACATTGACATTGACATTGACATTGACATTGACATTGACATTGACATTGACATTGACATTGACATTGACATTGACATTGACATTGACATTGACATTGACATTGACATTGACATTGACATTGACATTGACATTGACATTGACATTGACATTGACATTGACATTGACATTGACATTGACATTGACATTCACATCGACATTCACATCGACATTGACATTGACCCTGACATTGACATTGACATTGACATTGACATTGATATTGACATTGACATTGACATTGACATTGACATTGACATTGACATTGACATTGACATTGACATTGACATTGACATTGACATTGACATTGACATTGACATTGACATTGACATTGACATTGACATTGACATTGACATTGACATTGACATTGACATTGACATTGACATTGACATTGACATTGACATTGACATTGACATTGACATTGACATTGACATTGACATTGACATTGACATTGACATTGACATTGACATTGACATTGACATTGACATTGACATTGACATTGACATTGACATTGACATTGACATTGACATTGACATTGACATTGACATTGACATTGACATTGACATTGACATTGACATTGACATTGACATTGACATTGACATTGACATTGACATTGACATTGACATTGACATTGACATTGACATTGACATTGACATTGACATTGACATTGACATTGACATTGACATTGACATTGACATTGACATTGACATTGACATTGACATTGACATTGACATTGACATTGACATTGACATTGACATTGACATTGACATTGACATTGACATTGACATTGACATTGACATTCGCATTGACATTCGCATTGACATTCGCATTGACATTCGCATTGACATTCGCATTGACATTCGCATTGACATTCGCATTGACATTCGCATTGACATTCGCATTGACATTCGCATTGACATTCGCATTGACATTCGCATTGACATTCGCATTCACATTGACATTGACATTGACATTGACATTGACATTGACATTGACATTGACATTGACATTGACATTGACATTGACATTGACATTGACATTGACATTGACATTGACATTGACATTGACATTGACATTGACATTGACATTGACATTGACATTGACATTGACATTGACATTGACATTGACATTGACATTGACATTGACATTGACATTGACATTGACATTGACATTGACATTGACATTGACATTGACATTGACATTGACATTGACATTGACATTGACATTGACATTGACATTGACATTGACATTGACATTGACATTGACATTGACATTGACATTGACATTGACATTGACATTGACATTGACATTGACATTGACATTGACATTGACATTGACATTGACATTGACATTGACATTGACATTGACATTGACATTGACATTGACATTGACATTGACATTGACATTGACATTGACATTGACATTGAAATTCGCATTGACATTCGCATTGACATTCGCATTGACATTCGCATTGACATTCGCATTGACATTGACATTGACATTGACATTGACATTGACATTGACATTGACATTGACATTGACATTGACATTGACATTGACATTGACATTGACATTCGCATTGACATTCGCATTGACATTCGCATTGACATTCGCATTGACATTGACATTGACATTGACATTGACATTCGCATTGACATTCGCATTGACATTCGCATTGACATTCGCATTGACATTCGCATCGACATTCACATCGACATTCACATCGACATTCACATCGACATTGACATTGACCCTCACATTGACATTGACATTGACATTGACATTGACATTGACATTGACATTGACATTGACATTGACATTGACATTGACATTGACATTGACATTGACATTGACATTGACATTGACATTGACATTGACATTGACATTGACATTGACATTGACATTGACATTGACATTGACATTGACATTGACATTGACATTGACATTGACATTGACATTGACATTGACATTGACATTGACATTGACATTGACATTGACATTGACATTGACATTGACATTGACATTGACATTGACATTGACATTGACATTGACATTGACATTGACATTGACATTGACATTGACATTGACATTGACATTGACATTGACATTGACATTGACATTGACATTGACATTGACATTCACATCGACATTCACATCGACATTGACATTGACCCTGACATCGACATTGACATTGACATTGACATTGACATTGACATTGACATTGACATTGACATTGACATTGACATTGACATTGACATTGACATTGACATTGACATTGACATTGACATTGACATTGACATTGACATTGACATTGACATTGACATTGACATTGACATTGACATTGACATTGACATTGACATTGACATTGACATTGACATTGACATTGACATTGACATTGACATTGACATTGACATTGACATTGACATTGACATTGACATTGACATTGACATTGACATTGACATTGACATTGACATTGACATTGACATTGACATTGACATTGACATTGACATTGACATTGACATTGACATTGACATTGACATTGACATTGACATTGACATTGACATTGACATTGACATTGACATTGACATTGACATTGACATTGACATTGACATTGACATTGACATTGACATTGACATTGACATTGACATTGACATTGACATTGACATTGACATTGACATTGACATTGACATTGACATTGACATTGACATTGACATTGACATTGACATTGACATTGACATTGACATTGACATTGACATTGACATTGACATTCGCATTGACATTCGCATTGACATTCGCATTGACATTCGCATTGACATTCGCATTGACATTCGCATTGACATTCGCATTGACATTCGCATTGACATTCGCATTGACATTCGCATTGACATTCGCATTGACATTCGCATTGACATTCGCATTCACATTGACATTGACATTGACATTGACATTGACATTGACATTGACATTGACATTGACATTGACATTGACATTGACATTGACATTGACATTGACATTGACATTGACATTGACATTGACATTGACATTGACATTGACATTGACATTGACATTGACATTGACATTGACATTGACATTGACATTGACATTGACATTGACATTGACATTGACATTGACATTGACATTGACATTGACATTGACATTGACATTGACATTGACATTGACATTGACATTGACATTGACATTGACATTGACATTGACATTGACATTGACATTGACATTGACATTGACATTGACATTGACATTGACATTGACATTGACATTGACATTGACATTGACATTGACATTGACATTGACATTGACATTGACATTGACATTGACATTGACATTGACATTGACATTGACATTGACATTGACATTGACATTGACATTGACATTGACATTGACATTGACATTGACATTGACATTGACATTGACATTGACATTGACATTGACATTGACATTGACATTGACATTGACATTGACATTGACATTGACATTGACATTGACATTGACATTGACATTGACATTGACATTGACATTGACATTGACATTGACATTGACATTGACATTGACATTCGCATTGACATTCGCATTGACATTCGCATTGACATTCGCATTGACATTGACATTGACATTGACATTGACATTGACATTGACATTGACATTGACATTGACATTGACATTGACATTGACATTGACATTGACATTGACATTGACATTGACATTCGCATTGACATTGACATTGACATTCGCATTGACATTCGCATTGACATTCGCATTGACATTCGCATTGACATTCGCATTGACATTGACATTGACATTCGCATTGACATTCGCATTGACATTCGCATTGACATTCGCATTGACATTCACATTGACATTCGCATTGACATTCGCATTGACATTCACATTCACATTCACATTCACATTCACATTGACACTGACACTGACATTCACATTCACATTGACACTGACACTGACACTGACATTCACATTGACATTCACATTGACATTCACGTGGACATTCACATCGACATTCACATCGACATTCACATCGACATTCACATCGACATTCACATCGACATTGACATCGACATTGACATCGACATCGACATCGACATCGACATCGACATCGACATCGACATCGACATCGACATCGACATCGACATCGACATCGACATCGACATCGACATCGACATCGACATCGACATCGACATCGACATCGACATCGACATCGACATCGACATCGACATCGACATCGACATCGACATCGACATCGACATCGACATCGACATCGACATCGACATCGACATCGACATCGACATCGACATCGACATCGACATCGACATCGACATCGACATCGACATCGACATCGACATCGACATCGACATCGACATCGACATCGACATCGACATCGACATCGACATCGACATCGACATTGACATCGACATTGACATTGACATTGACATTGACATTGACATTCGCATTGACATTCGCATTGACATTCGCATTGACATTCGCATTGACATTGACATTGACATTGACATTGACATTGACATTGACATTGACATTGACATTCGCATTGACATTGACATTGACATTCGCATTGACATTCGCATTGACATTCGCATTGACATTCGCATTGACATTCGCATTGACATTCGCATTGACATTCGCATTGACATTCGCATTGACATTCGCATTGACATTCGCATTGACATTCGCATTGACATTCGCATTGACATTCGCATTGACATTCGCATTCACATTGACATTGACATTGACATTGACATTGACATTGACATTGACATTGACATTGACATTGACATTGACATTGACATTGACATTGACATTGACATTGACATTGACATTGACATTGACATTGACATTGACATTGACATTGACATTGACATTGACATTGACATTGACATTGACATTGACATTGACATTGACATTGACATTGACATTGACATTGACATTGACATTGACATTGACATTGACATTGACATTGACATTGACATTGACATTGACATTGACATTGACATTGACATTGACATTGACATTGACATTGACATTGACATTGACATTGACATTGACATTGACATTGACATTGACATTGACATTCGCATTGACATTCGCATTGACATTCGCATTGACATTCGCATTGACATTCGCATTGACATTGACATTGACATTGACATTGACATTCGCATTGACATTGACATTGACATTCGCATTGACATTCGCATTGACATTCGCATTGACATTCGCATTGACATTCGCATTGACATTCGCAT
Source organism: Lasioglossum villosulum (assembly GCA_963971365.1). Classification (NCBI taxonomy): domain Eukaryota; kingdom Metazoa; phylum Arthropoda; class Insecta; order Hymenoptera; family Halictidae; genus Lasioglossum; species Lasioglossum villosulum. The sequence continues at coordinate 646,161 of OZ020505.1, forward strand.
TGACATTCGCATTGACATTCGCATTGACATTCGCATTGACATTCGCATTGACATTCGCATTGACATTCGCATTGACATTCGCATTCACATTGACATTGACATTGACATTGACATTGACATTGACATTGACATTCACATTGACATTGACATTGACATTGACATTGACATTGACATTGACATTGACATTGACATTGACATTGACATTGACATTGACATTGACATTGACATTGACATTGACATTGACATTGACATTGACATTGACATTGACATTGACATTGACATTGACATTGACATTGACATTGACATTGACATTGACATTGACATTGACATTGACATTGACATTGACATTGACATTGACATTGACATTGACATTGACATTGACATTGACATTGACATTGACATTGACATTGACATTGACATTGACATTGACATTGACATTGACATTGACATTGACATTGACATTGACATTGACATTGACATTGACATTGACATTGACATTGACATTGACATTGACATTGACATTGACATTGACATTGACATTGACATTGACATTGACATTGACATTGACATTGACATTGACATTGACATTGACATTGACATTGACATTGACATTGACATTGACATTGACATTGACATTGACATTGAAATTCGCATTGACATTCGCATTGACATTCGCATTGACATTCGCATTGACATTCGCATTGACATTGACATTGACATTGACATTGACATTGACATTGACATTGACATTGACATTGACATTGACATTGACATTGACATTGACATTGACATTCGCACTGACATTGACATTGACATTCGCATTGACATTCGCATTGACATTCACATTGACATTCGCATTGACATTCGCATTGACATTGACATTGACATTCGCATTGACATTCGCATTGACATTCGCATTGACATTCGCATTGACATTCACATTGACATTCGCATTGACATTCGCATTGACATTCACATTCACATTCACATTCACATTCACATTGACACTGACACTGACATTCACATTCACATTGACACTGACACTGACACTGACATTCACATTGACATTCACATTGACATTCACATGGACATTCACATCGACATTCACATCGACATTCACATCGACATTCACATCGACATTCACATCGACATTGACATCGACATTGACATCGACATCGACATCGACATCGACATCGACATCGACATCGACATCGACATCGACATCGACATCGACATTGACATTGACATTGACATTGACATTGACATTGACATTGACATTGACATTGACATTGACACTGACACTGACATTCACATTCACATTTACATTCAGATTCAGATTC
>OZ020505.1:685000-690000 GCA_963971365.1 Lasioglossum villosulum
ACATTGACATTGACATTGACATTGACATTGACATTGACATTGACATTGACATTGACATTGACATTGACATTGACATTGACATTGACATTGACATTGACATTGACATTGACATTGACATTGACATTGACATTGACATTGACATTGACATTGACATTGACATTGACATTGACATTGACATTGACATTGACATTGACATTGACATTGACATTGACATTGACATTGACATTGACATTGACATTGACATTGACATTGACATTGACATTGACATTGACATTGACATTGACATTGACATTGACATTGACATTGACATTGACATTGACATTGACATTGACATTCACATTGACATTGACATTGACATTGACATTGACATTGACATTGACATTGACATTGACATTGACATTGACATTGACATTGACATTGACATTGACATTGACATTGACATTGACATTGACATTGACATTGACATTGACATTGACATTGACATTGACATTGACATTGACATTGACATTGACATTGACATTGACATTGACATTGACATTGACATTGACATTGACATTGACATTGACATTGACATTGACATTGACATTGACATTGACATTGACATTGACATTGACATTGACATTGACATTGACATTGACATTGACATTGACATTGACATTGACATTGACATTGACATTGACATTGACATTGACATTGACATTGACATTCGCATTGACATTCGCATTGACATTCGCATTGACATTCGCATTGACATTCGCATTGACATTGACATTGACATTCGCATTGACATTCGCATTGACATTCGCATTGACATTCGCATTGACATTCGCATTGACATTCGCATTGACATTCGCATTGACATTCGCATTGACATTCGCATTGACATTCGCATTGACATTCGCATTGACATTCGCATTGACATTCGCATTGACATTCGCATTGACATTCGCATTGACATTGACATTGACATTGACATTGACATTGACATTGACATTGACATTCGCATTGACATTCGCATTGACATTCGCATTGACATTCGCATTGACATTCGCATTGACATTGACATTGACATTGACATTGACATTGACATTGACATTGACATTGACATTGACATTGACATTGACATTGACATTGACATTGACATTGACATTGACATTGACATTGACATTGACATTGACATTGACATTGACATTGACATTGACATTGACATTGACATTGACATTGACATTGACATTGACATTGACATTGACATTGACATTGACATTGACATTGACATTGACATTGACATTGACATTGACATTGACATTGACATTGACATTGACATTGACATTGACATTGACATTGACATTGACATAGACATAGACATAGACATAGACATAGACATAGACATAGACATTGACATTGACATTGACATTGACATTGACATTGACATTGACATTGACATTGACATTGACATTGACATTGACATTGACATTGACATTGACATTGACATTGACATTGACATTGACATTGACATTGACATTGACATTGACATTGACATTGACATTGACATTGACATTGACATTGACATTGACATTGACATTGACATTGACATTGACATAGACATAGACATAGACATAGACATAGACATTGACATTGACATTGACATTGACATTGACATTGACATTGACATTGACATTGACATTGACATTGACATTGACATTGACATTGACATTGACATTGACATTGACATTGACATTGACATTGACATTGACATTGACATTGACATTGACATTGACATTGACATTGACATTGACATTGACATAGACATAGACATAGACATAGACATAGACATAGACATTGACATTGACATTGACATTGACATTGACATTGACATTGACATTGACATTGACATTGACATTGACATTGACATTGACATTGACATTGACATTGACATTGACATTGACATTGACATTGACATTGACATTGACATTGACATTGACATTGACATTGACATTGACATTGACATTGACATTGACATTGACATTGACATTGACATTGACATTGACATTGACATTGACATTGACATTGACATTGACATTGACATTGACATTGACATTGACATTGACATTGACATTGACATTGACATTGACATTGACATTGACATTGACATTGACATTGACATTGACATTGACATTGACATTGACATTGACATTGACATTGACATTGACATTGACATTGACATTGACATTGACATTGACATTGACATTGACATTGACATTGACATTGACATTGACATTGACATTGACATTGACATTGACATTGACATTGACATTGACATTGACATTGACATTGACATTGACATTGACATTGACATTGACATTGACATTGACATTGACATTGACATTGACATTGACATTGACATTGACATTGACATTGACATTGACATTGACATTGACATTGACATTGACATTGACATTGACATTGACATTGACATTGACATTCGCATTGACATTCGCATTGACATTCGCATTGACATTCGCATTGACATTCGCATTGACATTGACATTGACATTGACATTGACATTGACATTGACATTGACATTGACATTGACATTGACATTGACATTGACATTGACATTGACATTGACATTGACATTGACATTGACATTGACATTGACATTGACATTGACATTGACATTGACATTGACATTGACATTGACATTGACATTGACATTGACATTGACATTGACATTGACATTGACATTGACATTGACATTGACATTGACATTGACATTGACATTGACATTGACATTGACATTGACATTGACATTGACATTGACATTGACATTGACATTGACATTGACATTGACATTGACATTGACATTGACATTGACATTGACATTGACATTGACATTGACATTGACATTGACATTGACATTGACATTGACATTGACATTGACATTGACATTGACATTGACATTGACATTGACATTGACATTGACATTGACATTGACATTGACATTGACATTGACATTGACATTGACATTGACATTGACATTGACATTGACATTGACATTCGCATTGACATTCGCATTGACATTCGCATTGACATTCGCATTGACATTGACATTGACATTGACATTGACATTGACATTGACATTGACATTGACATTGACATTGACATTGACATTGACATTGACATTGACATTGACATTGACATTGACATTGACATTGACATTGACATTGACATTGACATTGACATTGACATTGACATTGACATTGACATTGACATTGACATTGACATTGACATTGACAATGACATTGACATTGACATTGACATTGACATTGACATTGACATTGACATTGACATTGACATTGACATTGACATTGACATTGACATTGACATTGACATTGACATTGACATTGACATTGACATTGACATTGACATTGACATTGACATTGACATTGACATTGACATTGACATTCACATTGACATTCACATTGACATTCACATTCACATTCACATTCACATTCACATTCACATTCACATTGACAATGACTTTGACATTGACATTGACATTGACATTGACATTGACATTGACATTGACATTGACATTGACATTGACATTGACATTGACATTGACATTGACATTGACAATCGCATTGACATTGACATTGACAGTGACACTGACACTGACACTGACATTCACATTGACATTCACATCGACATTCACATTGACATTCACATTGACATTCACATCGACATTCACATCGACATTGACATTGACATTGACATTGACATTGACATTGACATTGACATTGACATTCACATTCCCATTCACATTCACATTCACATTCACATTCACATTCACATTCACATTCACATTCACATTCACATTCACATTCACATTCACATTCACATTCACATTCACATTCACATTCACATTCACATTCACATTCACATTCACATTCACATTCACATTCACATTCACATTCACATTCACATTCACATTCACATTCACATTCACATTCACATTCACATTGACATTGACATTGACATTGACATTGACATTGACATTGACATTGACATTGACATTGACATTCACATTCACATTCACATTCACATTCACATTCACATTCACATTCACATTCACATTCACATTCACATTCACATTGACATTGACATTGACATTGACATTGACATTGACATTGACATTGACATTGACATTGACATTGACATTGACATTGACATTGACATTGACATTGACATTGACATTGACATTGACATTGACATTGACATTGACATTGACATTGACATTGACATTGACATTGACATTGACATTGACATTGACATTGACATTGACATTGACATTGACATTGACATTGACATTGACATTGACATTGACATTGACATTGACATTGACATTGACATTGACATTGACATTGACATTGACATTGACATTGACATTGACATTGACATTGACATTGACATTGACATTGACATTGACATAGACATAGACATAGACATAGACATAGACATTGACATTGACATTGACATTGACATTGACATTGACATTGACATTGACATTGACATTGACATTGACATTGACATTGACATTGACATTGACATTGACATTGACATTGACATTGACATTGACATTGACATTGACATTGACATTGACATTGACATTGACATTGACATTGACATTGACATTGACATTGACATTGACATTGACATTGACATTGACATTGACATTGACATTGACATTGACATTGACATTGACATTGACATTGACATTGACATTGACATTCGCATTGACATTCGCATTGACATTCGCATTGACATTCGCATTGACATTCGCATTGACATTGACATTGACATTCGCATTGACATTCGCATTGACATTCGCATTGACATTCGCATTGACATTCGCATTGACATTCGCATTGACATTCGCATTGACATTCGCATTGACATTCGCATTGACATTCGCATTGACATTCGCATTGACATTCGC
>OZ020505.1:705000-717500 GCA_963971365.1 Lasioglossum villosulum
ATTGACATTGACATTGACATTGACATTGACATTGACATTGACATTGACATTGACATTGACATTGACATTGACATTGACATTGACATTGACATTGACATTGACATTGACATTGACATTGACATTGACATTGACATTGACATTGACATTGACATTGACATTGACATTGACATTGACATTGACATTGACATTGACATTGACATTGACATTGACATTGACATTGACATTGACATTGACATTGACATTGACATTGACATTGACATTGACATTGACATTGACATTGACATTGACATTGACATTGACATTGACATTGACATTGACATTGACATTGACATTGACACTGACACTGACACTGACATTCACATTGACATTCACATCGACATTCACATTGACATTCACATTGACATTCACATCGACATTCACATCGACATTGACATTGACATTGACATTGACATTGACATTGACATTGACATTGACATTCACATTCCCATTCACATTCACATTCACATTCACATTCACATTCACATTCACATTCACATTCACATTCACATTCACATTCACATTCACATTCACATTCACATTCACATTCACATTCACATTCACATTCACATTCACATTCACATTCACATTCACATTCACATTCACATTCACATTCACATTCACGTTCACGTTCACGTTCACGTTCACGTTCACGTTCACGTTCACGTTCACATTCACATTCACATTCACATTCACATTCACATTCACATTCACATTCACATTCACATTCACATTCACATTCACATTCACATTCACATTCACATTCACATTCACATTCACATTCACATTCACATTCACATTGACATTGACATTGACATTGACATTGACATTGACATTGACATTGACATTGACATTGACATTGACATTGACATTGACATTGACATTGACATTGACATTGACATTGACATTGACATTGACATTGACATTGACATTGACATTGACATTGACATTGACATTGACATTGACATTGACATTGACATTGACATTGACATTGACATTGACATTGACATTGACATTGACATTGACATTGACATTGACATTGACATTGACATTGACATTGACATTGACATTGACATTGACATTCGCATTGAAATTCGCATTGACATTCGCATTGACATTCGCATTGACATTCGCATTGACATTCGCATTGACATTGACATTGACATTGACATTGACATTGACATTGACATTGACATTGACATTCGCATTGACATTGACATTGACATTCGCATTGACATTCGCATTGACATTCACAATGACATTCGCATTGACATTCGCATTGACATTGACATTGACATTCGCATTGACATTCGCATTGACATTCGCATTGACATTCGCATTGACATTCACATTGACATTCGCATTGACATTCGCATTGACATTGACATTCACATTCACATTCACATTCACATTGACACTGACACTGACATTCACATTCACATTGACACTGACACTGACACTGACATTCACATTGACATTCACATTGACATTCACATGGACATTCACATCGACATTCACATCGACATTCACATCGACATTCACATCGACATTGATATTGACATTGACATTGACATTCGCATTGACATTCGCATTGACATTCGCATTGACATTCGCATTGACATTCGCATTGACATTGACATTGACATTGACATTGACATTGACATTGACATTGACATTCACATTGACATTCACATTCACATTCACATTCACATTGACAATGACTTTGACTTTGACATTGACATTGACATTGACATTGACATTGACATTGACATTGACATTGACAATCGCATTGACATTGACATTGACATTGACACTGACACTGACACTGACATTCACATTGACATTCACATCGACATTCACATTGACATTCACATCGACATTCACATCGACATCGACATTGACATTGACATTGACATTGACATTGACATTGACATTGACATTGACATTCACATTCCCATTCACATTCACATTCACATTCACATTCACATTCACATTCACATTCACATTCACATTCACATTCACATTCACATTCACATTCACATTCACATTCACATTCACATTCACATTCACATTCACATTCACATTCACATTCACATTCACATTCACATTCACATTCACATTCACATTCACATTCACATTCACATTCACATTCACATTCACATTCACATTCACATTCACATTGACATTCACATTGACATTGACATTGACATTCACATTGACATTGACATTCACATTGACATTGACATTGACATTGACATTGACATTGACATTCGCATTGAAATTCGCATTGACATTCGCATTGACATTCGCATTGACATTCGCATTGACATTGACATTGACATTGACATTGACATTGACATTGACATTGACATTGACATTGACATTGACATTGACATTGACATTGACATTGACATTGACATTGACATTCGCATTGACATTGACATTGACATTCGCATCGACATTCGCATTGACATTCACATTGACATTCGCATTGACATTCGCATTGACATTGACATTGACATTCGCATTGACATTCGCATTGACATTCGCATTGACATTCGCATTGACATTCACATTGACATTCGCATTGACATTCGCATTGACATTCACATTCACATTCACATTCACATTCACATTGACACTGACACTGACATTCACATTCACATTGACATTCACATTGACATTCACATTGACATTCACATTGACATTCACATGGACATTCACATCGACATACACATCGACATTCACATCGACATTCACATCGACATTCACATCGACATTGACATCGACATTGACATCGACATCGACATCGACATCGACATCGACATCGACATCGACATCGACATCGACATCGACATCGACATCGACATCGACATCGACATCGACATCGACATCGACATCGACATCGACATCGACATCGACATCGACATCGACATCGACATCGACATCGACATCGACATCGACATCGACATCGACATCGACATCGACATCGACATCGACATCGACATCGACATCGACATCGACATCGACATCGACATCGACATCGACATCGACATCGACATCGACATTGACACTGACACTGACATTCACATTCACATTCACATTCACATTCACATTCACATTCACATTGACACTGACACTGACATCGACATTGTCATTGACATTGACATTGACATTGACATTGACATTGACATTGACATTCACATTCACATTCACATTGACATTGACATTGACATTGACATTGACATTGACATTGACATTGACATTGACATTGACATTGACATTGACATTGACATTGACATTGACATTGACATTGACATTGACATTGACTTTGACATTGACATTGACATTGACATTGACATTGACATTGACATTGACATTGACATTGACATTGACATTGACATTGACATTGACATTGACATTGACATTGACATTGACATTGACATTGACATTCGCATTGAAATTCGCATTGACATTCGCATTGACATTCGCATTGACATTCGCATTGACATTCGCATTGACATTGACATTGACATTGACATTGACATTGACATTGACATTGACATTGACATTGACATTCGCATTGACATTGACATTGACATTCGCATTGACATTCGCATTGACATTCACAATGACATTCGCATTGACATTCGCATTGACATTGACATTGACATTCGCATTGACATTCGCATTGACATTCGCATTGACATTCGCATTGACATTCACATTGACATTCGCATTGACATTCGCATTGACATTGACATTCACATTCACATTCACATTCACATTGACACTGACACTGACATTCACATTCACATTGACACTGACACTGACACTGACATTCACATTGACATTCACATTGACATTCACATGGGCATTCACATCGACATTCACATCGACATTCACATCGACATTCACATCGACATTGACATTGACATTGACATTGACATTCGCATTGACATTCGCATTGACATTCGCATTGACATTCGCATTGACATTCGCATTGACATTGACATTGACATTGACATTGACATTGACATTGACATTGACATTCACATTGACATTCACATTCACATTCACATTCACATTGACAATGACTTTGACATTGACATTGACATTGACATTGACATTGACATTGACATTGACATTGACATTGACAATCGCATTGACATTGACATTGACATTGACACTGACACTGACATTCACATTGACATTCACATCGACATTCACATTGACATTCACATCGACATTCACATCGACATTGACATTGACATTGACATTGACATTGACATTGACATTGACATTGACATTCACATTCCCATTCACATTCACATTCACATTCACATTCACATTCACATTCACATTCACATTCACATTCACATTCACATTCACATTCACATTCACATTCACATTCACATTCACATTCACATTCACATTCACATTCACATTCACATTCACATTCACATTCACATTCACATTCACATTCACATTCACATTCACATTCACATTCACATTCACATTCACATTCACATTCACATTCACATTCACATTCACATTGACATTGACATTCACATTGACATTGACATTCACATTGACATTGACATTGACATTGACATTGACATTGACATTCGCATTGAAATTCGCATTGACATTCGCATTGACATTCGCATTGACATTCGCATTGACATTGACATTGACATTGACATTGACATTGACATTGACATTGACATTGACATTGACATTGACATTGACATTGACATTGACATTGACATTGACATTGACATTGACATTGACATTGACATTCGCATTGACATTGACATTGACATTCGCATCGACATTCGCATTGACATTCACATTGACATTCGCATTGACATTCGCATTGACATTGACATTGACATTCGCATTGACATTCGCATTGACATTCGCATTGACATTCGCATTGACATTCACATTGACATTCGCATTGACATTCGCATTGACATTCACATTCACATTCACATTCACATTCACATTGACACTGACACTGACATTCACATTCACATTGACATTCACATTGACATTCACATTGACATTCACATTGACATTCACATGGACATTCACATCGACATACACATCGACATTCACATCGACATTCACATCGACATTCACATCGACATTGACATCGACATTGACATCGACATCGACATCGACATCGACATCGACATCGACATCGACATCGACATCGACATCGACATCGACATCGACATCGACATCGACATCGACATCGACATCGACATCGACATCGACATCGACATCGACATCGACATCGACATCGACATCGACATCGACATCGACATCGACATCGACATCGACATCGACATCGACATCGACATCGACATCGACATCGACATCGACATTGACATTGACATTGACACTGACACTGACATTCACATTCACATTTACATTCAGATTCACATTCACATTGACACTGACACTGACATCGACATTGTCATTGACATTGACATTGACATTGACATTGACATTGACATTGACATTGACATTGACATTGACATTGACATTGACATTGACATTGACATTGACATTGACATTGACATTGACATTGACATTGACATTGACATTGACATTGACATTGACATTGACATTGACATTGACATTGACATTGACATTGACATTCGCATTGACATTGACATTGACATTCGCATTGACATTCGCATTGACATTCGCATTGACATTCGCATTGACATTCGCATTGACATTCGCATTGACATTCGCATTGACATTCGCATTGACATTCGCATTGACATTCGCATTGACATTCGCATTGACATTCGCATTGACATTGACATTGACATTGACATTGACATTGACATTGACATTGATATTGACATTGACATTGACATTGACATTGACATTGACATTCGCATTGACATTCGCATTGACATTCGCATTGACATTCGCATTGACATTCGCATTGACATTCGCATTGACATTCGCATTGACATTCGCATTGACATTGACATTGACAATAACATTGACATTCACATTGACATTGACATTCGCATTGACATTGACATTGACATTCGCATTGACATTCGCATTGACATTCGCATTGACATTCGCATTGACATTCGCATTGACATTCGCATTGACATTCGCATTGACATTCGCATTGACATTCGCATTGACATTCGCATTCACATTCACATTCACATTCACATTCACATTCACATTCACATTCGCATTGACATTCGCATTGACATTCGCATTGACATTGACATTGACATTGACATTGACATTGACATTCACATTGACATTGACATTCGCATTGACATTGACATTGACATTCGCATTGACATTCGCATTGACATTCGCATTGACATTCGCATTGACATTCGCATTGACATTGACATTGACATTGACATTGACATTGACATTGACATTGACATTGACATTGACATTGACATTGACATTGACATTGACATTGACATTGACATTGACATTGACATTGACATTGACATTGACATTGACATTGACATTGACATTGACATTGACATTGACATTGACATTGACATTGACATTGACATTGACATTGACATTGACATTGACATTGACATTGACATTGACATTGACATTGACATTCACATTGACATTCACATTGACATTCACATTGACATTCACAATGACATTCAAATTGACATTCACATTCACATTCACATTCACATTCACATTCACATTCACATTGACAATGACTTTGACATTGACATTGACATTGACATTGACATTGACATTGACATTGACATTGACATTGACATTGACATTGACAATCGCATTGACATTGACATTGACATTGACACTGACACTGACACTGACATTCACATTGACATTCACATCGACATTCACATTGACATTCACATCGACATTGACATTGACATTGACATTGACATTGACATTGACATTGACATTGACATTCACATTCCCATTCACATTCACATTCACATTCACATTCACATTCACATTCACATTCACATTCACATTCACATTCACATTCACATTCACATTCACATTCACATTCACATTCACATTCACATTCACATTCACATTCACATTCACATTCACATTCACATTCACATTCACATTCACATTCACATTCACATTCACATTCACATTGACATTGACATTGACATTGACATTGACATTGACATTGACATTGACATTGACATTGACATTGACATTGACATTGACATTGACATTGACATTCACATTGACATTGACATTGACATTGACATTGACATTGACATTGACATTGACATTGACATTGACATTGACATTGACATTGACATTGACATTGACATTGACATTGACATTGACATTGACATTGACATTGACATTGACATTGACATTGACATTGACATTGACATTGACATTGACATTGACATTGACATTGACATTGACATTGACATTGACATTGACATTGACATTGACATTGACATTGACATTGACATTGACATTGACATTGACATTGACATTGACATTGACATTGACATTCGCATTGAAATTCGCATTGACATTCGCATTGACATTCGCATTGACATTCGCATTGACATTGACATTGACATTGACATTGACATTGACATTGACATTGACATTGACATTGACATTGACATTGACATTCGCATTGACATTGACATTGACATTCGCATTGACATTCGCATTGACATTCACATTGACATTCGCATTGACATTCGCATTGACATTGACATTGACATTCGCATTGACATTCGCATTGACATTCGCATTGACATTCGCATTGACATTCACATTGACATTCGCATTGACATTCGCATTGACATTCACATTCACATTCACATTCACATTCACATTCACATTGACACTGACACTGACATTCACATTCACATTGACACTGACACTGACACTGACATTGACATTGACATTGACATTGACATTCACATTCCCATTCACATTCACATTCACATTCACATTCACATTCACATTCACATTCACATTCACATTCACATTCACATTCACATTCACATTCACATTCACATTCACATTCACATTCACATTCACATTCACATTCACATTCACATTCACATTCACATTCACATTCACATTCACATTCACATTCACATTCACATTCACATTCACATTCACATTCACATTCACATTCACATTCACATTCACATTGACATTCACATTGACATTGACATTGACATTCACATTGACATTGACATTCACATTGACATTGACATTGACATTGACATTGACATTGACATTCGCATTGAAATTCGCATTGACATTCGCATTGACATTCGCATTGACATTCGCATTGACATTCGCATTGACATTGACATTGACATTGACATTGACATTGACATTGACATTGACATTGACATTGACATTGACATTGACATTGACATTGACATTGACATTGACATTCGCATTGACATTGACATTGACATTCGCATCGACATTCGCATTGACATTCACATTGACATTCGCATTGACATTCGCATTGACATTGACATTGACATTCGCATTGACATTCGCATTGACATTCGCATTGACATTCGCATTGACATTCACATTGACATTCGCATTGACATTCGCATTGACATTCACATTCACATTCACATTCACATTCACATTGACACTGACACTGACATTCACATTCACATTGACATTCACATTGACATTCACATTGACATTCACATTGACATTCACATGGACATTCACATCGACATACACATCGACATTCACATCGACATTCACATCGACATTCACATCGACATTGACATCGACATTGACATCGACATCGACATCGACATCGACATCGACATCGACATCGACATCGACATCGACATCGACATCGACATCGACATCGACATCGACATCGACATCGACATCGACATCGACATCGACATCGACATCGACATCGACATCGACATCGACATCGACATCGACATCGACATCGACATCGACATCGACATCGACATCGACATCGACATCGACATCGACATCGACATCGACATCGACATCGACATCGACATCGACATCGACATCGACATTGACATTGACACTGACACTGACATTCACATTCACATTTACATTCAGATTCACATTCACATTGACACTGACACTGACATCGACATTGTCATTGACATTGACATTGACATTGACATTGACATTGACATTGACATTGACATTGACATTGACATTGACATTGACATTGACAATGACATTGACATTGACATTGACATTGACATTGACATTGACATTGACATTGACATTGACATTGACATTGACATTCGCATTGACATTCGCATTGACATTCGCATTGACATTCGCATTGACATTCGCATTGACATTGACATTGACATTGACATTGACATTGACATTGACATTGACATTGACATTGACATTGACATTGACATTGACATTGACATTGACATTGACATTGACATTGACATTGACATTGACATTGACATTGACATTCGCATTGACATTGACATTGACATTCGCATTGACATTCGCATTGACATTCGCATTGACATTCGCATTGACATTCGCATTGACATTGACATTGACATTCGCATTGACATTCGCATTGACATTCGCATTGACATTCGCATTGACATTCGCATTGACATTCGCATTGACATTCGCATTGACATTCGCATTGACATTCGCATTGACATTCGCATTGACATTCGCATTGACATTCGCATTGACATTCGCATTGACATTCGCATTGACATTCGCATTGACATTCGCATTGACATTGACATTGACATTGACATTGACATTGACATTGACATTGACATTGACATTGACATCGACATCGACATCGACATTGACATTGACATTGACACTGACACTGACATTCACATTCACATTTACATTCAGATTCACATTCACATTGACACTGACACTGACATCGACATTGTCATTGACATTGACATTGACATTGACATTGACATTGACATTGACATTGACATTGACATTGACATTGACATTGACATTGACATTGACATTGACATTGACATTGACATTGACATTGACATTGACATTGACATTGACATTGACATTGACATTGACATTGACATTGACATTGACATTCGCATTGACATTGACATTGACATTCGCATTGACATTCGCATTGACATTCGCATTGACATTCGCATTGACATTCGCATTGACATTCGCATTGACATTCGCATTGACATTCGCATTGACATTCGCATTGACATTCGCATTGACATTCGCATTGACATTCGCATTGACATTCGCATTGACATTCGCATTGACATTCGCATTGACATTCGCATTGACATTCGCATTGACATTCGCATTGACATTCGCATTGACATTGACATTGACATTGACATTGACATTGACATTGATATTGACATTGACATTGACATTGACATTGACATTGACATTCGCATTGACATTCGCATTGACATTCGCATTGACATTCGCATTGACATTCGCATTGACATTCGCATTGACATTCGCATTGACATTCGCATTGACATTGACATTGACAATAACATTGACATTCACATTGACATTGACATTCGCATTGACATTGACATTGACATTCGCATTGACATTCGCATTGACATTCGCATTGACATTCGCATTGACATTCGCATTGACATTCGCATTGACATTCGCATTGACATTCGCATTGACATTCGCATTGACATTCGCATTCACATTCACATTCACATTCACATTCACATTCACATTCACATTCGCATTGACATTCGCATTGACATTCGCATTGACATTGACATTGACATTGACATTGACATTGACATTCACATTGACATTGACATTCGCATTGACATTGACATTGACATTCGCATTGACATTCGCATTGACATTCGCATTGACATTCGCATTGACATTCGCATTGACATTGACATTGACATTGACATTGACATTGACATTGACATTGACATTGACATTGACATTGACATTGACATTGACATTGACATTGACATTGACATTGACATTGACATTGACATTGACATTGACATTGACATTGACATTGACATTGACATTGACATTGACATTGACATTGACATTGACATTGACATTGACATTGACATTGACATTGACATTGACATTCACATTGACATTCACATTGACATTCACATTGACATTCACAATGACATTCAAATTGACATTCACATTCACATTCACATTCACATTCACATTCACATTCACATTGACAATGACTTTGACATTGACATTGACATTGACATTGACATTGACATTGACATTGACATTGACATTGACATTGACATTGACAATCGCATTGACATTGACATTGACATTGACACTGACACTGACACTGACATTCACATTGACATTCACATCGACATTCACATTGACATTCACATCGACATTGACATTGACATTGACATTGACATTGACATTGACATTGACATTGACATTCACATTCCCATTCACATTCACATTCACATTCACATTCACATTCACATTCACATTCACATTCACATTCACATTCACATTCACATTCACATTCACATTCACATTCACATTCACATTCACATTCACATTCACATTCACATTCACATTCACATTCACATTCACATTCACATTCACATTCACATTCACATTCACATTCACATTCACATTCACATTCACATTCACATTGACATTGACATTGACATTGACATTGACATTGACATTGACATTGACATTGACATTGACATTGACATTGACATTGACATTCACATTCACATTGACATTGACATTGACATTGACATTGACATTGACATTGACATTGACATTGACATTGACATTGACATTGACATTGACATTGACATTGACATTGACATTGACATTGACATTGACATTGACATTGACATTGACATTGACATTGACATTGACATTGACATTGACATTGACATTGACATTGACATTGACATTGACATTGACATTGACATTGACATTGACATTGACATTGACATTGACATTGACATTGACATTGACATTGACATTGACATTGACATTGACATTGACATTGACATTCGCATTGAAATTCGCATTGACATTCGCATTGACATTCGCATTGACATTCGCATTGACATTGACATTGACATTGACATTGACATTGACATTGACATTGACATTGACATTGACATTGACATTGACATTCGCATTGACATTGACATTGACATTCGCATTGACATTCGCATTGACATTCACATTGACATTCGCATTGACATTCGCATTGACATTGACATTGACATTCGCATTGACATTCGCATTGACATTCGCATTGACATTCGCATTGACATTCACATTGACATTCGCATTGACATTCGCATTGACATTCACATTCACATTCACATTCACATTCACATTCACATTGACACTGACACTGACATTCACATTCACATTGACAC